>JAWHQI010001013.1:95000-138568 GCA_033032865.1 Dactylorhiza incarnata | reverse complement strand
AGATGGAGTTGGAGTTGGCCCAAACACATCACTGTGTATCAAACTCCAGCACTTCAGTTGCCCTCGTGCCCGTCCTACAAAGCTTACTCTGGTCTGTTTGCCAAGCAGGCAATGCTCACAGAACCCAAACTTGTGGAGCACTCCGGCACCCCTCCACCATCTGACCAGATGCCACGACTGACATCCCCTTCTCACTGATCTGGCCCAAGCGATGATATCCCAAGCCGATGATGCCAGCCTGGACACCTCCTGGTCAACCTCCTGGTCTCAGAAATAAGAGCCCCGCTGGAACCACTGTATCAGCAAGCAGAGTATACAGTATTCCATGTCTCACTCCACTGGCAATCACCATTCCCCCTCTTGTCATCTTGCAAGATTGCTTGTCACAGCTGAAGTGCACTCCTGCATCCGCCATGCACCCACCGAGATTAGATCCCATAGACAACTTCAACATCACCTTGCCACGCCCAATAATCTCACAGCAGAATTATCACCCAGCATGACATTCTCCACCATCAAACCTCTCATACTCACAGAACCAGTGCCTGCCTATGAGGGGTCATGTGGTATGATGCTCCTGTGTCTACATACCACATATCATAATCTCTCTGAGCAACGTACGCGGCAGCGATGTACATGTCACCGCCGTCGCCCTCCTTCTTCGTACCAGAAGTTGTCGGTGTCTCCTTGTTCTGAACAGCCTTGTTCGGACATTGAGACTTCACATGGACCAGTCTCATTGCACTTCCAGCACCGAACGGGCTTCTTACCCTTCCCCTCTCCTGGCTCTTGGATCTACCTCGAGACTTATCTCGATATCCACCATGCTTGCTCTCCCTTCGTTGAGGACGGGATCTAGATACACTCAAAGCACCTTTGCTTGTCACCTCAGAACCTCCTCTCTTGGTCTCCTCAGATAAAAGAGTTGCACATACAGTATCATATGACAGTTCCTTGTCTCCTCTCCCCCCATCACGACAATCAGATTGTCCCATGAATCTGGCAGCGAGCACAACAAGGTAATGACTCTATCCTCATCCGAGATCTTCTCACCAATAGAGATTAACTGACTCACAATGTATTGAATTGAGTCAAGTGCTCTGAAAACGAATCGCCCTCATGCATCCGAAGTTTATACCACTTCTTCCTCAATAGCAATTTGTTTACCAGGGACTTGCATTGGTAAAGGGATTCCAACTTACGCCACAGACTTCGTGCTGAAGTCTCCTCCATGACGTTAGTCAAGATTGAATCTGCTAGGAATAACCGGATCAGGCCCTTAGCCTTCCGATCGGTTTTCGTCTAGGCCGTAGCCTCCGCTGTAACCGCTACAGTCGCATCTGCAGATTCTCCCTTCGATGTGCTCGCATCCTTCTCTCCAACCTTAGCAACGGGAGGATCATCTTCGATCGCAGACCATAGATCTCGATCAATCAATATATCCTCCATCTTCATCTTTCATAGATCGAATCGACTTCCGTCAAACTTCTTGATTCTCGATCCGCACGCCGCCAGAACCCATTTCCACGATCAGAATCTCGCTTGATACCAAATGTAAAGAAATAGGGTGTGCCGAGACGAGAAATTCGAAAGAAAAATTCACAAGAATCACAGATCAATCACAGAAGACACAGATTTACAGAGGTTCACCCCAATCCGGGCTACGTCCCCTCTCCCTTCCTCTTCTCGTTGTTCTAATCACCAAATCAGATTACAGCTTACAAGGTTACAAGGATCAAGAAAACCGATCCTACCTCACTCAACCTCTTCAGACAAGAACAGAGGAACCGCCACCAAGGACAACCGCACAAAAGCACTGTTGCACTCTCTTACACTTAACCCTAAACCAGGATTACGCACCCTTTAAATAGGGCGCCAAACCGGGCTCAGAACAACATCCGCTGAGACGGTTCAACAACATCCGCTGAGACGGCATGAATACCCGCTGAGACGATTCAGCAACATCCGCTGAGACGGCATGTATATCCGCTGAGACAGTTCAGCAACATCCGCCGCTGAGACGGCATGAATACCCGCTGAGACGATTCAGCAACATCCGCTGAGACGGCATGTATATCCGCTGAGACAGTTCAGCACCATCCGCTGAGACGACATTACTTAAGGATCCTGTTGACGCCAGGAAAATCCTGACCTCAAGATTCGGACCAATGCAGCCCGAGGTTACTGATCCTGCGGTCCAGCTCCCTTCCCCCTTTTGCCCGTTCTGCTCGCCAGGCCCCCTTCCTGCTCGCCAGGCCCCTTTCCGTCCCTGCTCGCCAGGCCCCCTTCCTGCTCGCCAGGCCCGCTTCCTGCTCGCCAGGCCCGCTTCCTGCTCGCCAGGCCCGCTTCCTGCTCGCCAGGCCCGCTTCCTGCTCGCCAGGCCCGCTTCCTGCTCGCCAGGCCCGCTTCCTGCTCGCCAGGCCCGCTTCCTGCTCGCCAGGCCCGCTTCCTGCTCGCCCAGCTCGCTCTGCGAATAGGCGCCTCCTTAGGCCTTTCTAATCTCGACGAATTACGGGTAGTACAGATCCGTTCGACGAACGCAGGCGGAGTTCGACGAACCCTTCTCCGTTCGTCGAACGCCATTCGACGAACCCTTCTCCGTTCGTCGAACGCCGTTCGACGAACACGGACCGGAAGTGTTCCCCAACTCCAACACCTCCATTGTGCTCCCCGTACGCCGTGCCCCATGTACTATGGCGTTAGTGATGGAGGAGGGCGCAACAAAAAGGGCACGATTGATCAGGGAACGCGGAGGAGCATTCCCCCTCCGTTGTCGTACCCCCCTCCGTTGTCATACCCCCCTCCGTTGTCGTCCCCCTTCCATTGTCGCCCCCTCCGTTGTCGCCTGTATCCGTGTTCCGGGCTACTGGCTCCTTGCTACGTTGTCGTCCTTGCTCCGTTGTCATCCTTACTTTGTTATCGCCCTTACTCCGTTGTCGTCCTTGCTCTGTTGTTGTCCTTTCTCCGTTGTTGTCCTTGCTCCGTTGTCGTCCTATCTCTATTGTCGTTCATGCTCCGTTGACGTCCTTGCTCCGGTGCCTCCCTTGCACTGTTGTCGTCCTTGCTCCTTGCTCTCCCTCCTTGCTCCTTGCTCCCCCTCTTTCCTCCTTGCTCCCCCTCCATTATCGTCCCCTCGCCTCTGTCATGCCCCCTCCGTTGCCGTCCCCCCTCCTTGCTCCTTGCCCCTTGGTTTTCGTAGTCGCCCCTCTCCAATGTCATCCCTCGGCCTCCATTGCCTGTAACCCATGTGCCGTGCCTTGTTCCCCGTGCTCCTTGCCCCGTTTACTATGGCGATCGTGACAGAGGAGGGCGCAATAAAAGAGAGCACGATAGATGAGGGAACGACAGACGAGCTCCCCGCCTTCGTTGTCGTCCTCCCTCCGTTGTCGTCCCCCTCCGTTGTCGTCCCCCTCCGTTGTCGTCCCCCCTCGTTTCGCCCCCCTCCGTTTCCCCCCGCCATTGTCGTCCCTCTCCGTTTCCATTCCCCTCCGTTGTCGTCTCCCTCTATTGTCGTGCCCCTTCGTTGTCGTTCCCCCTCCGTTGCCGTCCCCCCTCCGTTGTCGTCCCCCCTCCGTTTCTGTCCCCCTCCATTGTCGTCCCCCTCCGTTCTCGCCCCCCTCCGTTTTCCCCCTCCATTGTCGTCCCCCTCCGTTTTGCCCCCTCCGTTGTCTTTCCCCTTCGTTGTCGTCCCCCTCTGTTGTCGTCCCCCTCCGTTGTTGTCCCCCTCCGTTGTCGCCCCTCCGTTGTCGCCCCCTCCGTTGTCGTCCCCCTCCGTTGTTGTCCCCCTCCATTGTCGTCCCCCTCCATTGTGTCTCCATCGTCCCCCTCCATTGTGCTCCTCGTGCACCGTGCCCCGTGTACCGCTGCGATCGTGATGAAGGAGGGCGCAACAAAAAAGGGCACGATAGATGAGGGAACGACAGAGGAGCATTTCCCCTCAGTTTTCGTACCCCCCTCAGTTGTCGTAACCCCCCTTCGTTGCCGTCCCCCATTCGTTGTCGTCCCCCTCCGTTGTCGTCCACGCCTCCGTTTCGTCCCCCTCCATTATCGAACCCCTCCGTTGTCGCCCACCTCCGTGTTCCGGGATACTTTCTCCTTGCTACGTTGTCGTCCTTACTCTGTTGTCGTCCTTGCTCTGTTGTCGTCCTTGCTCCATTGTCGTCCTTGCTGTATTATCGTCCTTACTCCGTTGTCATCCTTTCTCTGTTGTCGTCCTTTCTCTGTTGTTGTCCTTGCTCCGTTGTCGTCCTATCTCTATTGTCGTCCTTGCTCCGTTGACGGTCCTTGCTCTGATGCCGCCCTTGCTCCGTTGTCGTCCTTGCTTCCCCCCTCTGTGCTCCTTGCTCCCCCTCTTTGCTCCTTGCTCCCCCCTCCGCTGTCGTCCCCTCACCTCCGTCATGCCACCTCCGTTGTCATCCCCCTCCGTTGTTGTCCCCTCTCCACCGTCACCCCTCCGTTGTCGTCCCCCTCCGTTTTTGTCCCCTCCCACGGTTATCGCCCCCTTTCCACCGTCATACCCCCTCCGTTGTCCATAAAATTCCCCAAAATTTCAACCCTACTTGACTCTTGCCCTCGGTTTCTCCCATTGTTGTCCCTCTCCACCGTCATCCCCCTCCCTCCATTGGACCGCAACCCATCTGCCATGCCCTGTTCCCCGTGCCTTGTGTATTGTGGCGATCATGACGGAGGAGGTCTCAACAAAAGAAGGCATACTAAGACATCTAATGCTTTCAGTTTTATTATCTTTTGATGTGCCAATACATTCCATTCTAGGTGGAAAGAATACTTAGCGAGTATGTTCAAGTGTGTTATCAAATTGATGTTCAACTTAACATGATTTGCTCTTCAATATTTTCTATTTGTCCATATAGAAGTAGATCCAGGAACCGCCGATAGACATTTTTTTTGATAAAATTAAGGTCCTTTGCTGAGGAAATACTTCCCTTTTCCTTCATACTTGATGACCCTATTGAAAATAGCTCCTCCGCCGTCTGAAATGATGCCTTTGCCACCTTTGGTGCCTAATCCTAATCGCTAATTCTTATCATTAAATCATAATGCTAAAGCCATAAGCCCTAAAGCCATAAATCCCTAAAGCCCTAAATCCAATAAACGTGTTTGATGCTGGCCTCCGCCGCCTTGTACACCGCCTCTACTATCTTGTATAACGCCTCTACCTGCCTTAGAATATGCTCGGTACGTCGCCCACGTTGCTGCCTCTGGATACGTCCTAATCCCTTAGCCATAAATCCCGTAAGTCCTAAAGACTTAAAGACCATAAGCCTTAAAGCCCTAAAGTTCTTCGCCTCCTCGGAATTCGCCTTCGCCGCCTCGGACCCCTAAGCCACTCAGACACCCCTCCACCTTCTCGGGCGTAACGTCCCTAATCCCCAACCCTTAATAACTAAGCTCTAAACACCTCCTCGAACGCAGCCTCAGACGCCGCCTATGTTGCCTCGTATGCGGCCTCCTTGGCCTCAGACGCCGCCTTCATCGTCTCAGATGCTGCTTTGTATGCCGCCTCCGTCCTCTTGGCTGCTGTCGACCCGGACAGCTCTGCTGCCTGGGGATGCCTCCACCCCGTTGGATTCCGCCTCTAACACCTCCCTAATCCCTAATCACCTATGCCCATAAGCCATTAAGCCTCTAAAACTTAAGCCCTATGCCCTAAAGCTTTAAAGGCCCTAAATTCCTTCGTCCCTAAAAGCCCCAAAATATGTACCCACCCAGTCGTGCCCTCTTCCATCATTCACTCACCCAACTTCTGTGAACCCTCATCCCTCTTTCCCCACCTCCTTTTGTCGCTCCTCCCCCCAGCATCCCTATCCTTTGGGGAATTAAGGACGACAAAGTGGGAACGGTGGTGGGGGTGGGTCCTGAGTCCTGTGTCATGGGTCATGGAATGTGCCCTGCAACCCGTGCATGGTGCTTTGTGCCCCGTGTTCCGTGGCAAGCATGACGGAGGAGGGCGCAACAAAAGTGGGCATGATAGAGGTGGGAACGACAGAGGAGCTCCCGACCTCTTACGTCCCCCTACCCCCCCTCCGTCGCCCCCTCTGTTGTCATCCCCTCTCCATCGTCATCCCCCTTCCGTCATCATCCCCTCTCCATCGTCATCCTCTTTCCACTGTCATCCCCTCCGTTGTTGTCCCCTCTCCATCGTCATACCCCATACGTTGTCGTCCCCTCTCCACCGTCATCCCTCCTCCGTTGTCGTTCCCTATGCACCGTCATCCCCCCTCAATTGTCGCCCCGTCTCCACTGTCATCCCCCTCCGTTGTTCACAAAATCACCCAAACCCCAAACCCTACTTGCTCCTTGCTCTTTGGTCCTTCGTTGTCGTTCCCTCACCACCATCCTCCACCCTCCATAGTCGTCCTCAGAAGCCACCAAATCTGAGCCACCTAGTCGTGCCCTCCTTCATCGTTAACTACCCAACTTCTGTAACCCTCATTCCTCTTCCCCCACCCCCTTTGTCGCTCCATCCCCTTCACCATCCTCATCCTTTGGGGAATCAAGGACGACAAAGCGGGCACAAACGGTGGGGGTGGGTCTTGATTCCTAGGTCATGGGTCCTGGCCCATCCCCCGTAACCCGTGTGCGTTGCCCTGTGCCCCGTGCTCTGTGTACTGAGGCAAGCGTGATGGAGGAGGGCGCAATTAAAGACGGCACGACAGAGGAGGGAGCAACAGAGGAAGGACCTACCTCTGTCGCCCCCTGCGTACGTTCGTCGTCCCCCCGCCATTGTCGCCGCTCTCAATCGTCATTCCCCCTCCGCTGTCGTCCCCTCTCCACCGTCATCCCGCCTCCGCCATCTTGCCCTCTCCACCATCATCCCCCCTCCGTGTTTTCCCATTTCTACCGTCATCCATCCTTCGTTGTCTTTCCCTCTCCACCATCATACCCCCTTCGTTGTCATCCCCTCTCCACCGTCATCCCACTCCGTTGTCCACAGAAGCCCCAAAAATCCCAACCCCCTTTGCTCCTTGCTCTTTGGCTTTGGTCCTCCATTGTCGTCCCCTCTCCATCGTCATCCCCCCTCCATTGTCGACCCCATCAACCCCGTGATTCACCACATAACATCTGTAAACCCTCTTCCCTCTAACACCACCGCACTTTGTCGCTCCATCCCCTCCGTCATCCCTATCCTTTGGGGGAATCAAGGACGATATAGTGGGAATGACAGTGGGGGTAAGTCCCGACTCCTTGGTCATAGGTCCTGGCCTGCTCCTTTTAAACCCGGTGTCATGTGCCCTATGCTCCGTGCCCCTTGTATTATGGCGAGCGTGACAGAGTATATCACAACAAAAGAGGGCACGACAGAGGAGGCAACGAGAGACGAGCGCCTAACCTTTGTCGTCCCCCTGCTCCTCCGTCGTCGTCCCTCTCCACTATCATCCCTTCTCCGTCGTTGTCCCCTCTACATCGTCATCCCTCCTCCGTGGTCTCCCCCTCTCCACCATTATCCCTCCTCTGAGATCGCCCCCTCTCCACCATCATCCCTCCTCCGAGGTCGTCCCCTCTCCACAAGCCATCCCCCTCAGTTGCCGACCCCCTCCACTGTCATCCCACCTCCGTTTTCGTCCTTGCTCATCATGCTGCTCCTTGATTCTCCTTACTGCTCCATTCTCCTCCCGCCTTACTCCTTCTTGCTCCTCCCTCCTGTTGTCGTCCCCCATCCGTTCTCGTTCCCCCTCCGTGTTCGTCACCACTCCATTGTTTCCCCCCTCCGTTGTTGTCCCCCTCCTTGCTCCTTGCCCCTTGGTTCTCTGTTGCCTCCCCCCCTCTCCACTGTCATCCATCGGCCTCCATTGGCCTGTAACCCATGTGTGGTGCCCTGTTCCCCGTGCTTCTTGCCCTGCGTACTATGACGATCGTGACAGAGGAGGGCGCAATAAAAGAGAGCAAGATAAATGAGGGAATGACAGAAGAGCGCCCCGCCTCCGTTGTTGTCCCGCCTTTGTTGTTGTCCCGCCTTTGTTGTCGCCCCCTCCGTTGTCGTTCCCCCTCCTTGCTCCTTGCCCCTCGGTTCTCTGTTATCGCCCCCTTTCCACCGTCATCCGCCTCTCTCTGTTGGCCCATAACCCGTGCGCGGTTCCATGTTCCTCATGCTCTGTGCCCCGTGTACTACGACGATCGTGACGGAGGACACAACAAAAGAGAGCATGACAGATGAGGTAACGACAGACAAGCTTCCCCCTCCTTTGTCGTCCCCCCTCCTTTGTTATCCGCCCTTCGTTGTCACCCCGCGCTCCGTTGTCGCCCCCCTCCATTGTCGTCCTTGCTCCTTGCCCCATGGTTCTCCGTTGTCGTTCATTCTCCACTGTCATCCCCTACCTTCGTTGACCTGTAACCCGTGCTTGGTGCCATGTTCCATGCGCTCTGTTCCTCGTGTATTGTGGTGAGCATGACGGAGAGGACGCAACAAAATTGGGCACGATAGATGAGGGAACGACAGAAGAGCGTCCTTCTCCATTGTCGTCCCCCCTCCGTTGTCGTCCCCCCTCCATTGTCGTCCCCCCTACGTTGTCGTCCCCCCTACGTTGTCGTCCCCCCTACGTTGTTTTCCCCCCTCCGTTGTCGTCCCCCTCCGTTGTCATCCCCCTCCGTTGTCGGTTGTCCCCCTCCGTTGTCGTCCCCCTCCATTGTCGTCCCCCGCCGTTGTCGTCCCCCGCCGTTGTCGTCCCCCGCCGTTGTCATCCCCCGCCGTTGTCGTCCCCCGCCGTTGTCGTCCCCCGCCGTTGTCGTCCCCCGCCGTTGTCGTCCCCCGACGTTGTCATTCCCCGCCGTTGTCGCCCCCGCCGTTGTCGGCCCCCCCGCCGTTGTCATACCCCTCCGTTGTCGTCCCCCTCCTTTGTCGTCCCCCTCCGTTGTGCTCCCCGTGCGCCGTTCCCCATGTACTGTGGCGTTAGTGATGGAGGAGTTTGCAACAAAAAGGGGCACGATAGATGACGGAACGCAGAGGAGCATCCCCCCTCCGTTGTCGTACCCCCCCCCCCCCCCCCCCCCCCCCCCCCCGTTGTCATACCCCCCTCCGTTGTCGTCCCCCTTCCATTGTCGTCCCCTCCGTTGTCGCCCGCCTCCGTGTTCTGGGCTACTGGCTCCTTGCTACGTTGTCGTCCTTGCTCCGTTATCATCCTTACTCTGTTATCGTCCTTACTCCGTTGTCGTCCTTGCTCCGTTATTGTCCTTTCTCCGTTGTTGTCCTTTCTCCGTTGTTGTCCTTTCTCCGTTGTTGTCCTATCTCTATTGTCGTCCATGCTCCGTTGACGTCCTTGCTCTATTGTCGTCCTTGCTCCCCTCCTTGCTCCTTGCTCTCCCTCCTTGCTCCTTGCTCCCCCCTCCATTATTGTCCCCTCGCCTCTGTCATGCCCCCTTCGTTGCCGTCCCCCCTCCTTGCTCCTTGCCCCTTGGTTTTCCGTGGTCGCCCCCTCTCCACTGTCATCCCCCGACCTCCATTGGCCTGTAACACATGTGCGGTGCCTTGTTCCCCGTGCTCCTTGCCCCGTTTACTATGGCGATCGTGACAAAGGAGGGCACAATAAAAGAGAGCACGATAGATGAGGGAACGACAGACGAGCTCCCCGCCTCCGTTGCCGTCCCACCTCTTTTGTCGTCCCCCTCCGTTGTCGCCCCCCTCTGTTTTCCCCCTCCATTGTCGTCCCTCTCTGTTTCCATCCCCCTCCGTTGTCGCCCCCTCCATTGTCGTCCCCCCTTCATTGTCGTCCCCCCTCCGTTGCCGTCCCCCCACCGTTGTCGTCCCCCCTCCGTTGTCGTCCCTCCTCCGTTGTCGTCCCCCCTCCGTTCTCGTCCCCCTCCGTTCTCGTCCCCCTCCGTTCTCGTCCCCCTCCGTTTTCCCCCTCCATTGTCGTCCCCCTCCGTTTTGCCCCCTCCGTTGGCGTCCCCTCCGTTGTCGTCCCCCTCCGTTGTCGCCCCCTCCGTTGTCGCCCCCCTCCGTTGTCGCCCCCTCCGTTGTCGTCCCCCTCCATTGTCGTCCCCCTCCATTGTCGTCCCCCTCCATTGTCGTCCCCCTCCATTGTGCTCCTCGTGCACCCTGCCCCGTGTACCGCTGCGATCGTGATGGAGGAGGGCGCAACAGAAAGGGCACGATAGATGAGGGAACGACAAAGGAGCATCGCCCCTCAGTTTTCGTACCCCCCTCCATTGTCGTAACCCCACTTCGTTGTCGTCCCCCCTTCGTTGTCGTCCCCCCCTCCGTTGTTGTCCACCCTCCGTTTCGCCCCCCTCCTTTGTCGCCCCCTTCGTTGTCGCCCACCTCCGTGTTCCGGGATATTTGCTCCTTGCTACGTTGTCGTCCTTGCTCCGATGTCGTCCTTGCTCTGCTGTCGTCCTTGCTCTGCTGTCGTCCTTGCTCTATTATCGTCCTTACTCCGTTGTCGTCCTTGCTCTGTTGTCGTCCTTTCTCTGTTGTTGTCCTTGCTGCGTTGTCGTCCTATCTCTATTGTGGTCCTTGCTCTGATGCCGCCCTTGCTCCATTGTCGTCCTTGTTCTGATGCCGCCCTTGCTCCGTTGTCGTCCTTGCTCTGATGCCGCCCTTGCTCCGTTGTCGTCCTTGCTCCCCCCTCATTGCTCCTTACTCCCCCTCTTTGCTCCTTGCTCTCCCCTCCGATGTCGTCCCCTCGCCTCCGTCATGCCACCTCCGTTGTCATCCCCCCTCCGTTGTTGTCCCCTCTCCATCGTCACCCCCTCCATTATCGCCCCTTTTCACCATCATCCCTCCCCCGTTGTCGTTCCCTCTCCTCTATCAACCTTCCCACGTTATCGCCCCCTTTCCACCGTCATCCCCCCTCCATTGTCCATAAAATTCCCCCAAATCTTCAACCCTACTTGCCTCTTGCCCCTCGGTTCTCCATTGTTGTTCCCACTCCACTGTCATCCCCCTCCCTCCATTGGACCGCAACCCATCTGCCATGCACTGTTCCCCGTGCCTTGTGTACTGTGGCGATCATGACAGAGGAGGTCTCAACAAAAGAAGTCATACTAAGACATCTAATGCTTTCAGGTTTATTGTCTTTTGATGTGCCAATACATTTCATTCTAGGTGTAAGGAATACTTAAGCGAGTATGTTCAAATGTGTTATCAAATTGATGTTCAACTTATCATGATTTGCTCTTCAATATTTTCTATTTGTCCATATAGAAAGTAGATCCAGGAATCGCCGATAGATAATTTTTTTGATAAAATTAAGGTCCTTGCGCGCGCGCTCAGGCGCACTTGTATGCGCGCTCTCTTCCCTCGTGCGTGCAACATGCAGGCGCGCGCGCGCCCCACGCGCGTCGCGCCCTCTCCCTGCGCGTGCATGCTCCGCGCGCGCTCGCCGGGCGCCACCGCCGCAGCCGCCGTCGGGCAACCTGCCCGGACCGCCCGGGAGCACTTTTTTCTTTTTGCTAAAATTGGTGGTCCAGGTGACCGGAACGGAGCGACGCCAACCGCCAGAACAAATTCCGTCCCTGCGCAATTACGGAGGTGACCCTCCAGAAAACTATAAAAAGGCCCCCAGGCCTTCATTTGAAGACAAGCAACTCCAGAGGCAAGAAAGAGCTATGAGGTTTTCCGGCGAGTTATTCTCCGCTCAGGGATTCACTCCGTTCTTCTCCTTGCGCTAAGGTTTCGTGGACTTAGCCGTTTTCTCCAGGCCGGAATGCTCTCATCAAGGTTCCGTGGACTTTGCCATTTCCGCAGAGCTGGAACGCTCCTACCAAGGTTCCGTGGACTTAGTTTCTTTTTCAGCATCTTCTTACTTCATGCTTGTAACAGAGTAGCTGCATGTCGCCCTCCGAGATCAAGACCGCCTCTTGTAACCTCCAAAGAACTAGTGGATTCTGGCTCGACACAGATCCAACCATGTGGTTTTTCACCCTTTCCGGGTTTTCCACGTCAAAAACGTATTTTGTCATTTACTGTTGATTTACTTTAACTGATTGCGCGCCCGGTCCAATTCCGAGCTAAGGCGGTCCGATTCTCCTTCTTCTTCTTCTTCTTCTTCTTCTTCTTCTTCTTCTTCTCCTTCTCCTCCCCCTTCTCCTTCTCCTTCTCCTTCTTCTTCTTCTCCTTCTCCTTCTCCTCCTTCTTCTTCTTCTTCTCCTTCTCCTTCTTCTTCCCCTTCTTCTTCTCCTCCTTTTCCTTCTCCTTCTCCTCCTTCTTCTCCTTCTTCTCCTTCTCCTCCTCCTTCTCCTTCTCCTCCTTCTTCTTCTCTTCTTCCTCCTTCTCCTCTTCCTCCTCCTTCTCCTCCTCCTTCTTCTTCTTCTCCTTCTCCTCCCCTTCTCCTTCTCCTTCTCCTTCTCCTTCTTCTCCTTCTCCTTCTCCTCCTTCTTCTTCTTCTTCTCCTTCTCCTTCTTCTTCCCCTTCTTCTTCTCCTCCTTCTCCTCTTCCTCCTCCTTCTCCTCCTCCTTCTTCTTCTTCTCCTTCTCCTCCCCCTTCTCCTTCTCCTTCTCCTTCTTCTTCTTCTCCTTCTCCTTCTCCTCCTTCTTCTTCTTCTTCTCCTTCTCCTTCTTCTTCCCCTTCTCCTTCTCCTCCTTCTTCTTCTTCTTCTCCTTCTCCTTCTTCTTCCCCTTCTTCTTCTCCTCCTTTTCCTTCTCCTTCTCCTCCTTCTTCTCCTTCTTCTCCTTCTCCTCCTCCTTCTCCTTCTCCTCCTTCTTCTTCTCTTCTTCCTCCTTCTCCTCTTCCTCCTCCTTCTCCTTCTTCTTCTTCCCTGTCTTCTTCTTCCCTGTCTTCTTCTTCTTCTTCTTCTTCTTCTTCTTCTTCTTCTTCTTCTTCTTCTTCTTCTTCTTCTTCTTCTTCTTCGTGCTCCCCCTCCGTCATATGGACACTTCCGTCGTGCCCCCTCCCGTCCGTCGTGGTCCCCTCCCCTCCGTTGTGCCCCCTCCGTTGTGCCCCCTCCGTCGTGCCCCCTCCGTCGGGTCCCCTCTCCTCTCCGACATGCCCCATCCCTTCTCCCCCTTCTCCTTCTTTTCCTTCTTCTCCTTCTCCTTAATCTCCTCCTCATTCTTCTTCTCTTCCTCCTCCTCCTCCTCCTTCTTCTTCTCCTTCTTCTTCTTCTTCTTCTTCTTCTTCTGCTCCTTCTCCTCCTCCTCCTCTTTCTCCTCCTCCTCTTTCTCCTCCTCCTCCTCCTCCTTTTCCTTCTTCTTCTTCTTCTCTGAAGTCCTTCTCCTCCTCCTCCTCCTCCTCCTCCCCCACCCCCCCCCCCCCCCCCCCCTTCTTCTTCTTCTTCTTCTTCTTCTTCTCCTCCTCCTTCTCCATATCCAACTCCTTCTCCTTCTCCATCTGCATCTTCTCCAGTTCCCCTCTCTTTCTTCTCCTGCTCCTACTCCTCCATCTCCCGCTCCTCTTTCTTTTCTTGCTTCTCCAGCTCCTCTCTCTTCTCTTGCTTCTTCGCTTTTTCTTCTGCTTCTTCTCCACCATCTCGCTCTCCTTCTTCTTCTGCTCCTCCTGCTCCTTCTTCTTCTTCTTTTCTGCTCCTCCTTCTTCTTCTTCTTCTTCTTCTTCTTCTTCTTCTTCTTCTTCTTCGATCGTGACAGAGGACGGCAAAATCGAAGAGAGCATGATAGATGAAGGAATGACATATGAGTTCCCCCTTCATTGTCGTCCCTCCTCCATTTTTGTCTGCCCTCAGTTGTCTTCCCCCCTCCATTGTCGTCCGCCCTCCGTTGTCGTCGTCGTCCCTCCGTTGTTGTACCCCCTCCGTTGTCGTGCTTGCACCTTGCCCCTTAGTTCTCCGTTGTCGTCCCCTCTCCACCGTCAGCCCCTCCCTCCGTTGGCCCGTAACCCGTGCACGATGCACTGTTCCCCGTGCTCCGTGCCCCGTGCACTATGGCGAGCATGACGAAGGAGGGTGCAACAAAATAGGACACGATAGATGATGGAATGACAGATGAGCGCCCACCTCCGTTGTCGTCCCCCTCTGTTGTCGTCCCCCTCCGTTGTCATCTCCCCTCTGTTGTCGCCCCCCTCCGTTGTTGCCCCCCACCTCCGTTGTCGCCCCCCCTCCGTAGCCGTCCCCCTCCGTTGTCTCCCCCCTCCGTAGTCGTCCCCCCCTCTGTTGTCGTCCCCCATCCGTTGTTGACCCCCCTCCGTTGTCCTCCTTGCTCCTTTCCCCCTGGTTCTCCATTATCGTCCCCTCTCCACTGTCACCCCCTCCCTTTGTTGACCCATAACCCGTGCGCGGTGCCCTATTCCCCGTGCTCCGTGCCCCGTGTATTGTGGCAATTGTGACGGAGGAGGGCACAATAAAAGAGGGCACAACAAAAGAGGGCACAATAGATGAGGGAGAGACAAAGGAGCGCCCCCCTCCGTTGTCGTCCCCCTCCGTAGTAGTCCCATCTCCATTATCGTCCCCCTCCTTGCTCCTTTCCCCTTGGTTCTCCGTTGTCGTCCCCTCCATTTTCATCCCCCTCGCTCCGTAGGCCCGTAACTTGTGTGCAGTACCCTCTTCCCCATGCTCTGTGACTTGTGTATTGAGGCGATCTTGACGAAGGAGCGCGCAATAAAAGAGGGCACGATAGATGAGAGAACGCCAGAGGAGCTCCCCCCCTCCATTGTCGTCCCCCTCCGTTGTCGTCCCCCCTCCGTTGTCGTTGTCCCCTCTGTTGTCGTCCCCCCTCCGTTGTCGTCCCCCCTCCGTTGTTGTCCCCCCTCCGTTGTCATACCCCCTCCGTTGTCGCCTCCCCTCCGTTGTCGCCTCCTCCGTTTTTGTACCCCCTCTGTTGTCGTACTTTCTCCTTGCTCCTTGGTTCTCCATTGTCGTCCCTTCTCCACCGTCATCTCCCTCCTTCTGATGGACCGTAACCCGTGCACGATGCACTATTCCCCGTGCTCCGCTCCCCGTGTACTATGACAATCGTGACTGAGGAGGGTGCAACAAATAGGGCACGATAGATGATGGAATGACAAATGAGCGTTAATGCACTCACGACAAGTGTACCGGTTGCACACGTAATTTAAAATGGGCGAATTTTCCCAAGTATCGATCTCACACGGAACACAGTAAGGTGGAGTTAACTTTCGTGGGAGAACTTGAGATTGAAGTCCTTTAGGTCGGATATGTTGCGGTTGGTTTTGTTTTGGTTTGCGGAAAACAAAATAAAAGAAACCTAAATTAACACTACTATGCAGTCCGATATGCACTGCTTCACAAGGCGGATGGACGGAATGAAAGTGCAGAAGTGTAGCTAGGGTCGTTAGCACCTCTTGGCTAGGCGAGTGGATTATAGGCCGTTAGCACCGCTTCACAACGTGGATGGCTGAGAAGGCTTGCAGATGGAATGGAAACGCTTTGCGGAATTGAGGGTCGGAATCACCTCATCACGAAGCTCACACCTAGCAATTGCTAGTGTAGCAAACCCAAACACTCACACCACAATCACCACAAGAGCTCACCTCAAGCAACTCATACAAGGATAATAACATTGCATAACAATGAAATGAAGATTAAATCAAATGTAGAAAGCCAACATCATCAAAATATAAAGAAACTAGGTGCAAACATCAAGAAAGGTGGAGATAGTGCAATGGATACAACCACATCCGGAGGCTCATTGAGATTCACGGTAGGAATCACCGGGTCGTCACTCAGTGTTCTAACTCGGTCTTTAACTGACGTTCGGGGTCCAAAATAGCTGTCACCTTCTTCCAAAATACCCGTCTTCTCCGTCTCACGATCCGGCCACATCCGATGCTATGCTCTCCAAGATTGGTGATGAAGGTAGGGTTAGAATCTCCTCTTTGAAGGCTCCAGATGATGCGAGATGGCCTAAGGCAAAGACTTGGTGGAAGGGGGAAGAAAATGGAGTAGCTGCCCCTTCCGGTGGAAGAAAATCGGGACTAGTTCGGGGTCCAGAATACTTAAAAATCGCAGCTTAAATAGAAAAAGTTCAGAATTTTGTTCATGCACGACCGTGCGTTTTAGAATTGCACGACCGTGCGTGAACAAAATAAAACATAATTTTGTTGACAAAAGAGGAGCTCGTGCGATTTTACTCACGCACGGGCAAAACCAACAACGCGTGAACAAGACGCACGACCCATGACAGATCGCCAAAAAAGGGTTGCAGAACGCACGGTCGCATCAATCGTGCGTGAAGGAAACGTACGACCGTGCGATTTCTACAGGATAAAATTTCAACAGAACAGAGATCTGCCTGCCTGCAAAACAAACCACAAACTGGGGCATAGGCGACAAGCACACAGAATGTTAGGAGTCGGGAAAATTATAGTTACGAGAGGGAGAGAGAAGGGAGAGGGAAGGAGATTAGAACTAGAGAGGAGGAGAGGGAAAACTCAATTTCATTCCAGGATGAAAATAATACAGGGCTTACGCGTCCTCTTATAGCGACGAGGAGCGAATACAAAAGGAAATTCTGAAATTAGGAAATACAAAATTACTTAAAATGCCTTAAGCAAATAAAGCAACAAATAAAACACCTAACGCAAACAAAGCAACAAATAAATTATTAATTATCCTCCGCGGGAACGGTGGGCCCCTCCGATATACGCGCCCGGCGTGTGTAAACTTTCCAAGGCGGCTCGTCGTCGTGCAGTTCCGTAACAATGCCGCCGTCTGGAAAATGTGCCTTGTCCTCAAGGCAGTAGTCGGCGAACTGGCGACGGAAATCATCCCTTGGAAGCCACGTCGCTTCCGAGTCGGGCCGCCCGGTCCAAGTCACGAGAACCTCTTCCGATGTAGTGTCCCCTGTGGTGCGGTGCCTACGGTCGAGGATCGAGGCGGGGTAGTAGGGCGCTTCCCCGGCATTGTCGAGGTCATCCGGGATGTGATCCGTAGTGGTGTGGTCCCCCACCACGCGCCGAAGCTGTGAGACATGAAAGATTTGATGAATGCGGCTCCCGGTTGGGAGGCGTAGGCGGTAAGCGACCGCCCCTATGCGGGCGATGATCTCGAAGGGCCCGGAGAACCGTGGCGCCAATTTGGGGCATGGTCGGCGTGCCGCTGAAAGCTGGCAGTAGGGATGGAGCTTGATGAAAACCTTCTCTCCCACTTCAAAGGAGAGGTCCCGACGTTTCTTCTTGGCGAAGGAAACCCTCTTCTGTTGGGCCCGTCGTAGGTGGTGCTTCAGATGATCCAGAATGGTATCCCTATCGCGGAGAGCGGTGGCCAGACTCTCCACCTGACATTCCCCTGGTAGGTGGCGGACAATAGATGGTGGAGGGCGGCCATAGACGGCCTCAAAAGGAGTAGTGTCGGTCGCTTGGTGGTGGGCGGTGTTGTAAGAGTACTCAGCCCATCCGAGCCACTTGGCCCAACTGCGAGGTTGCTCCCCCACGAAGCAGCGAAGGTACGTTTCCAGTCACCGATTGAGGACCTCCGACTGGCCGTCGGTCTGTGGGTGGTATGCCGTGCTCATACGAAGACGGGTACCCTGTAAACGGAACAGTGTAGTCCAAAAGGTACTCAGAAATAGCGGGTCGCGGTCGCTCACGATTGACCGGGGAAATCCGTGGAGGCGCACGATCCTCTGGATGAAGCTGTCGGCTACTGTGGAGGCGGTGTATGGATGATGGAGGGGAATGAAATGTGCATACTTCGAGAGCCGGTCCACCACGACCAAGATGCAATCGTGTCCCTGTGATCGGGGCAGTCGTGTGATGAAATCCATGGCGATGTCGTCCCACACACGGTCGGGGATCGGAAGGGGCTGAAGTAGACCACCCGGAAAAACTGTCTCGTACTTGGCTTTCTGGCAGATGAGGCAGGCGGCCACGAAGGCCTTGACCTGTCGGAACATGTGAGGCCAATAAAGAGAGGCTGCCAGTCGTCGGTATGTTCGGTAAGCAACAGCATGTCCTCCCGTTGGGGATGTATGAAACTCTGCCAATAACAGGGGAATGTTCGGGGAGGAGGGCGCGAGTACGAGGCGTCCTTTGAAGAGAAGACGGCCGTCCACCAAGGAATACGGTGGATGAGCTGCGGCGTTCGTGCTGAGTGCTATTCGAATCCTGTTGAGTGTCGGGTCGGCTTCTATTTCCCGTTGGAGGGCCTCCGTACCCTCCCAGACGGGGCGGGAGATGGCTGCTAGTATGGGGTTGCGGGAGAGGGCGTCAGCTGCGCGATTCGCCTTGCCAGGCCGTAACTCGATCCTGAAGTCGTAGCCCAGTAGCTTTGCCACCCACACCTGTTGGGCGGGCGTAACGATCTTCTGCTGCAGAAGGTACCAAAGGCTATGGTGGTCGGTGCGGACCACGAAATGTCGGCCCAGTAGATAGGGACGCCAGTGTTGTATTGCGAGAACGAGGCCCATGAGCTCATTCTCGTAAGCGGAGCGGCTGCGGATAGTGTCGGAGAAGGCGCGGCTAAAGTAGGCCACAGGGCGGCCGACCTGCATAAGGACGGCTCCCACGCCGATGCCTGAGGCGTCGCACTCCACGAGGAAGGGCTGAGTAAAGTCTGGCATGTCTAACACCGGGGCGCGGACCAGGGCTTGCTGAAGAGCGACGAATGCGGCGGAGGCCGCCGCTGACCACTCGAAAGTGCCCTCGGCTGACTTCTTCAGGAGCTCGGTGAGGGGACGGGCCAGAGTGCCGTACCCCTGTATGAACCTGCGGTAGTATCCTGTTAGGCCAAGGAATCCACGAACATCGCGGATAGAAGATGGTGTTGGCCACTGGAAGACCGCCTCGATCTTGTCGCTATCCATTGCGACCCCTGTGGCGGAGATGGTGTGTCCCAGGTAGCGCACCTCCGGAACCCCAAAAGAGCACTTGGTGGGGTGGAGCTTGAGGTGGTGGTGCCGTAGCGTGGCCAGCGTCTGGCGGACGTGCTGGAGGTGCTCCTGCCAAGAAGAACTGTAGACCAAGATGTCATAAAAAAACAAGTGCATGCTGACGAAGTACCGGTCGAAAGATGTCGTTCATCGTGGCCTGAAAGGTGTCCGACGCGTTAGTCAGGCCGAATGGCATGACCAGGAACTCATAGTGGCCGTCATTGGTCTGGAAGGCTGTCTTGGCGACGTCGGCCGGACGAACGCGGATTTGGTGGTAGTCTGCACGGAGGTCCAGCTTGGTGAAGATGGTCGCGCCGTGGAGTTCGTCCAGAAGCTCCTGAATCACGGGAATTGGGTACTTGTCCAGGACGGTGGCTTTGTTGAGCTCCCGATAGTCTACGCAAAAGCGTCAGCTGCCGTCCTTCTTCCTGACCAAGAGGACCGGGCTAGAGAAGGGGCTTGCACTGGGGTGGATGAGGCCCCCCATCAGCATGTCGCGAACAAGTCTCTCGATTTCATCCTTTTGTATGTGTCCATAACGGTATGGCCGGACCGAAACTGCGGTCACGCCGGGCTGTAGAGGGATGGCATGATCGTGCGTTCGGGTGGGTGGCAACTCGGATGGTGCTGAGAAGAGGTCTGCAAACTCGGACAGAAGGGCCTGAAGTTCCGGAGGTGGAGATGGGGCTGGTGGTGCCGTGTCCGTGATGGACCAGAGCCATGCTGAGAAATCGACGTCGGTAGTCCTCTTAAAAGTGCGAAAGGAGACGGGGGAGCGAAGTAGGGCGACATCTCCCGTAAGGCAATGCTCCCGTTCGTTTTGTAGGAACCGCATCGTCATAGAACTCCAATTGACTCGCACGTCACCTAGCGTGCGCAACCATGCCACCCCCAGGATGGCGTCGATCCCGCCAAGGCCGAAGACGTAGAAGTCTGTCGTCACGGAGTAAGGGCCCATGGAAAGCGAGACGCTCGGACAATGCCCCTTGATCGAGCGGCGGCGGCCATCGCCCAAGCTAACGGAGAAGTCCGGAGATGGCTCTATCGGAAGGCGTAGCTGCTTGGCCAGTTGATCTGAGAGAAAATTATGACTAGCCCCGCTGTCCACCATGATGATAATGCGGCGTTCGCCTAACTTGCCCGCCAACTTCATGGTTTGGGAGCCGGAGATGCCGCCCACCGAAAAACAAGGGAGTTCCAGACGATGAAAGCAAACTCGGACAGAAGGGCCTGAAGTTCCGGAGGTGGAGACGGGGCTGGTGGTGCCGTGTCCGTGATGGACCAGAGCCATGTTGAGAAATCGACGTCGGCAGTCCTCTGAATAGTGCGAAAGGAGACGGGGGAGCGAAGTAGGGCGACATCTCCCATAAGTAAATGCTCCCGTCCGTTTTGTAGGAACCGCATCGTCATAGACCTCCAATTGACTCGCACGTCACCTAGCATGCACAACCATGCCTCCCCCAGGATGGCGTCGATCCCGCCAAGGCCGAAGACGTAGAAGTCTGTCGTTACGGAGTAAGGGCCCACGAAAAGCGAGACGCTCAGACAATGCCCCTGGATCGAGCGGCGGCGGCCATCGCCCAAGTTAACGGAGAAGTCCGGAGATGGCTCTATCGGAAGGCGTAGCTGCTTGGCCAGTTGATCTGAGAGAAAATTATGACTAGCCCCGCTGTCCACCATGATGATAATGCGGCATTCACCTAACTTGCCCGCCAACTTCATGGTTTGGGGGCCGGAGATGCCGCCCACCGAAAAACAAGGGATTTCCAGACGATGAAGGTCGACATCGGTGGTGGTTCCGGTGGTGTCCTCTGCTGCGATCTCGAGGTCCTCAAAGTCCTGTAAGGTGATCTCTGGTTCAAAGTCGCCGATGATGGCGCGAAATTCTTTGACCGCGCATACGTGGGTAGGGGAGTAGGGTTGACGACAGTGGAAACAGAGCCCCTTGCGACGGAGGTCGTCGAACTCGCGGTTGGAGATACGTTGCGGGGGACCTGGGCGGCCTGGGCGGCTGGCTGGAGGTGGCCGAGGGGCCGGTGGTTCCGGGGCACCGGGACGCCATGGTCGGCCGCCCGGCGGAGGCCCGCCCGGAGTCGGTGGGGGTCGCGGAGACAGGTCCGCCTCCACGAGGCGTGCCATGTCGAGGGCCTCAGAAACCGTCCTGGGGTGATGGGTGCGGAGTCGGGACCGGATGTTGGGCTTGAGGCCCTGCATGAAGAAGCCAAGGTAATGATACGGTGGTAGGCCCGGAACATGGGTGACGAGGGCCACGAACTCATCGATGTAGTCATCCATTGTGCCGATCTGGTGCGCTCCACACAGTCGTTCGATGGCAGATCCGAAATAGCGGCTGTCGTAGCGGCGGATCATCTCCTGTTTGATCTCCGGCCAGGAGATAACTGGGTTGGTTTGGCAGAGCCACCGGGCCCAATGAAGGGCGGAGCCGTCGAGTCCTACGACGGCGGTAGAGATCTTGCCCTGCTCGGGCGTATGGTGGAGATCGAAGTACTGTTCCGCCTTGGCAATCCACCCGATTGGGTCCACACCGGTAAAGGTGGGAAGATCCAAAGTAAGGGTTGGTCGGCCCGGGGGAAAAGGAGCCGGGGGATCTCCGTTGTGCGGTAGTGGTGCCGCGCCGAGGATGGATGCACACGCCGATCCGTTGGCGGACGAGGTGGCGGTGGGTTGGAGGGCATCAAACTTTGCGTGAAGAGAGACAAGGGAGGCGTGCATGGCGGCGACGAGGGATTCCTGTGCGTCGACACGACGGAGGAGTGCCTCGTTGGAGTCGGCCGCTGGGAGCTCGGTCGTCGAACGGGTGTTGGGGGCCATCCCCCCGAGCGTGGGTGGGCGTTACGGCGCGCGGACGGGGCTTCAACGACGGACGAAGGTCGGTGCAGCGTCGGCTGGCGCGTCTTCCAGGCGCGGTCGGACTGCGGACGAGGCTGCGGCCGTGGGCTGGTGCACCGACAGCTGTTGCGTGCGGTGATGGCTATGCGAGGGCATCACAGAGCAGCAACGGGACAGGGGCGAGGCGCGAGCGAGACGGGCGCACGAGGCGGGATGCGCGACAGCGGTTCTGGCGATGGCGAGCAGATGCGCGATGGAGCGGATTAGGGCATCGATGCGCGAGGATCCGGCGGCTATAACAGCGTGCGGAGCGGCAGGTCGGACCAGTTGTTAGGAGTCGGGAAAATTAGAGTTACGTGAGGGAGAGAGAGGGGAGAGGGAAGGAGATTAGAACTATAGAGGAGGAGAGGGAAAACTCAATTTCATTCCAGGATGAAAATAATACAGGGCTTACGCGTCCTCTTATAGCGACGAGGAGCGAATACAAAAGGAAATTCTGAAATTAGAAAATACGGAATTACTTAAAATGCCTTAAGCAAACAAAACAACAAATAAAACACCTAAAGCAAACAAAGCAACAAATAAATTATTAATTATCCTCTGCTGGAACGGTGGGCCCCTCTGATATACGCGCCCGACGTGTGTAAACTTTCCAAGGCGGCTCGTCGTCGTGCAGTTCCGTAACACAGAACAACATGAAATATCAAAATAAAGATATGGGGAGCACAATGTGCTACCCCCAACAGAATAGCGCGCAATTGCACACCACAACGAGCCAAAATATGCACTTTGAGTGAAAGTGTAAACGAGTGAAATATAATCAATAATGAACTAAAAGTGGAGTGCAAGTGAGTGAAAACCAACCCGCATGAGTCCGAAAAACACTATAAATACCAGACTCATCACTCCCCAGACTTAAACATTTGCTCGTCCTGAGCAAATCACTCCTCAAGTGGACAAGAAAACGAATAGCTGGCTTAGAAATTGCAAGGGTGAAGTACCATGTGAAGTCGCATGCTCACGCTCATAAAAATACAATAGAAGAAATTTCTAATTATGCACAATAGTTTATATTTTTCTAAGAGCGTATCTATATATTGTTTTTACTCAAAAATCGAATCGCGGTGAATCATCCGGTCACGCGTAGGAAGAAAATAGACTGATCGCTAAGGTGAGCATTGCCAAAGATCGGTGCGCGTAGGAAGAAAGTAGACCGATCGCTAAGGTGAGCATTGCCAAAGATCGGTGCTCGGGACAATCTCCAAAGAAATACATCAATGTTGGTGACCATAAGCTCACCCGCTCGCACTCTCACCACGACATTGGTTGGTTCAATTGCGCGACTCTGTAGGACTTTAGATTTAAACGAGGCTTGGGTTACGGTAGGGTATACAAGGATAAACGAGAGGGCTCACGCACCTAACCCAAACGAGCTAACACAATACAAATTATCCAAACACCAACAATACAAGCGGGTGCACCACACCCCCAGACTTGGACTTGACAACATGGGTGTGTGCACCGCCTACTCCCAACTACTAATTTCACATAAATATTTACATTTCATTCATTTCACATACTTTTTCTTTTTCAAATTTTCTTTTCTCAAAATTTTCACAAGCAATTTCAGCAAATTTCTCAATGCGGCACATCCACGCATTCACAAAAAACAACACCACATCGGCACCCCAAAATGAAATACACACTAAGCTCAGATTTGGGTATACGACTAAGATCGACTTTCTGGCTTTGGTGACATATTGGTGGAGCTGAATCCAAAAGACGGGGTAGGCACATCCATGCATTCACAAAAAACAACACCACATCGGCACCCCAAAATGAAATACACACTAAGCTCAGATTTGGGTATGCGACTAAGATCGACTTTCTGGCTCTGGTGACATATTGGTGGAGCTGAATCCAAAAGACGGGGTAGGCACAAAGGGCTAGCGAGGATAGAGTGATAGGAATGGAACATAAGCTCAACTGGGCCAAAATGATGGCCTACATAACACTCGCGCGTCTGAAATAACCTATACTCATGATTCAAGAATAGCTTGGGGCAAGTTCTTAGCCATCGAGAAAGGCTATCCATCCTCCCGACTCGAGCAATACGAGGCTAACAAACGTCTACACTCATCCCTATGCTACCGTCGAATTCACACCGGATTCACCAAATTTTTGAATAGAATAAACAATGTTTACGCTATTAAAAAGAGTATAAACTAAAAGCATAAAGAAAAATTAATTCTACGCGAATTTCTATGCGAGACGAGAGCACTCGACTAGGAGCACTCGACTAGGAGCACTGCAACAGTCAACATTTTACTTCGTCTCACAATCCTAGGCCAGCACATTAATTTTCCCACATCACACATAAGAAATGAATTTAACTCGTGAAGCACAATGGCTAAGCACAGACTTATGTGGGTGTTGTGGTGTTCAGTGAAAATGAACATTACAAAATAACTGAAATAAAATCACTTCTAGCATGGTTTGAAATGTGCACGTGCAGTGGGTAATGAATACAACAACTCTCCCCCAGACTTGAGCTAAACAATACTACACAAGATATAACAATAAAAGTTAAAATAAAAGATAGGGGAAGAGAGTACCCATTGCTCAAAAGTGAGCATACCAGAAGATTGACGTGAAAACCAAGACAAAGCTGCAGCATCCGCCATCCAAAAAAAGTGCCTGCAAGGGTGAGCTCCGCCAAAACAAAAGAAAATAGACAAACTAAAATGAAATACAACTAACTAAACCAAACTAAGTAGAATAAAAGTGCAGGAAAAAGTAAGATAAATACTTGGGTTATTGTCTTCCCAGCATGACTTATTCAGAACTTAAAGAATTGTAGCTGATGGGAGTATGGAAGGAGAAGTGGACATGCAACTGGCCTAATATCCGTGTCGGTAGCGGGTACCGATACGGCGATAGAACAGATACCCTTCTACCTAAATAATAATACATGTTCCACACAGGTAGAGGGAAGAGAATGTAAGAGGAGGAGGAGGAATCCTCGCTCATCTCACCAAAAATATCCTTGCCCAGCAAGGTGCCGTCAACAGGGAGGAGGCAAGAGGATAAGACGATGAATGAGGCTTCCTCTTTAGAGGAGGGATCAACCTCCTCACATAAGAGGATACATTCATCATTGAATTGAGCCAAATGCTCCAAGTCCTCCTGGGGTACCCGTGAAATCTCAACCTGCACAAGCTCAGATAGAGAATGGTGATCAGGAAATAATCAGCAATCGGGGGAGTGTTCCCGATCTCACTCCCATGAGGTTGTAGCAGAAGGATATTGTCGGCATCGACGACGATGCTGGAGGGCTTAGTAGGATCATCAATGGCCTCCTGCACGATTTGGACTTGTTCCACCGGTGCTGAGGTAGAATCCTCTTCACCTTGGTAAATATCCTCCTCCATAGGAATATGCACAACACATAATTCGCCTGTCTTATCCTGCGAAACATACTCAATAATGTCATCATAAACGAATGTAGTAGTATACACAAGAGGGTGAAGAATAGTGCTTGGATAAAAATCAAGCACAGATTCCTCACAAAGAATCGAATCCCCAGGTAATGATAAATGCACATGGGAAATGGGCTCAACCATGTCGGAACATAGATTAGCCACACATCTCATGGTTGTATCCACATCACTCCCTTCAAAACATGAAGGTGACACGAACACATAACCAGAGGTCGAAGATGTGCCGCCAGAAGCAGGAGTCGGGATGATCCGGATATCCGGCTCGTCATCCTCGTCGAATTGGCGAAGATACTCGGCACAATCCTTCAGAGTGTAATTTGTGCTTCGACAAAACAAGCATCGTTTTGTATTACTCCTCGGTCCTTGCGGGGCCAGAGAGGAATACAAAAATGGTAAATGCGGCGAGGACGAGTGACCATAAGACTTAGGCACGGAGTTTGAAGGACAGTAAGAGAACGGTGCTCCATACACTGGGCCACGAGAATTATGCCCACCATCTCCAGTAGGGCATTTATCACTACTATAGTTGTAATCACCACACCATCTGCAATGAATATTAAGGTGAGCAAACATGGTGTGAGAACAATGGATTCAACAAGAACAAACACTCTTTGCAAACCACCACACCCAACAATAAAGGACTAAGACAACTTATATTTAAAACAAGAAAAATGGAGTAAGATGAAATAAACAAAAACAACGATATACAAAAAAAAAAGAACTTCTATTTCAGGTTCTCCCTCTCCAGAAACACACAGGTCTGTGTTCCTTGCAACGACGCCAAAAACTTAATGCACTCACGATAAGTGTACCGGTCGCACAAGTAATATAAAATGGGCGAATTTTCCCAAGTATCAATCTAATAAGGAACACAGTAAGGTGAAGTTAACTTTCGAGGGAGGACTTGAGATTGAAGTCCTTTAGGTCAGATGGGTTGGGGGAGGTTTCGTTTTGGTTTGCGGAAAACAAAATAAAAGTAACCTAAATTATCACTACTATGCAGGTTGCTATGCAATGCTTCGCAAGGCGGATGGACGGAGTGAAAGTGCGGAAGTGTAGTGAGGGCTGTTAGCACCTCTTGGTTAGGCGAGTGGATTATCGGGGCCGTTAGCACTGCTTCGCAATGTGGATGGCCGAGAAGGTTTGCAGATGGAATCGAAACGCTTTGCAGAATTGAGGGTCGGAATCACCTCATCACGAAGCTCACACCAAGCAATTGCTAGTGTAGCAAACCTAAACACTCACACAACAATCACCACAAGAGCTCACCTCAAACAACTCATACAAGGATAATAACACAACATTTCAATAAAATGAAGATTAAATCAAATGTAGAGTGCCAACATCATCAAAATATACAGAAACTAGCTACAACATCAAGAAAGGCGGAGAGAGTGCAAGGGATACAACCACATCCGGAGGCTTGTTGAGATTCACGGTAGGAATCACTGGGTCGTCACTACGTGTCCTAGCTCATTCTTCAACTGACGTTCGGGGTCCAGAAGAGATGTCACCTTCTTCCAATATACCCGTCTTCTCCGTCTCACGATCCGGCCATGTCCGATGTTATGCTCTCCAAGCTTGGTGATGAAGGTAGGGCTAGAATCTCCTCTTTAAAGTCTCCAGATGATGCGTGGTGGCATAGGGCAAAGGCTTGGTGGAAGGGGGAAGAAAATGGAGCAGCAACCCCTTCTGGTGGAAGAAAAGCGGTAATGGTTCGGGGTCCAGAATACCTAAAAATCGCAGCTTAAATAGAAAAAGTTCAGAATTTTGTTCATGCACGACCGTGGGTTTTAGAAACGCACGACCGTGCGTTATAGAAAAGCACGACCGTGCTTTAACAAAAGAAAACATAATTTTTTAGACAAAAGAGGAGCTCGTGCGATTTTACTCACGCACGGGCAAAACCAACCGTGCGTGAACAAAACGCACGGCCCAGGGCAGATCCCCAGAAAAAGGTCTGCAGAACGCACGGCCGCATCAATCGTGCTTGAAGGAAACGCA
Organism: Dactylorhiza incarnata; assembly: GCA_033032865.1. Classification (NCBI taxonomy): domain Eukaryota; kingdom Viridiplantae; phylum Streptophyta; class Magnoliopsida; order Asparagales; family Orchidaceae; genus Dactylorhiza; species Dactylorhiza incarnata. The sequence continues at coordinate 111,479 of JAWHQI010001013.1, read as the reverse complement.
CGATCGTGCAATTTCTACAGGATATAATTTCAACTGAATAGAGATCTTCCCGCCTGCAAAACAAACCACAAACTGGGGCATAGACCACCACCACACAGAACAACATGAAATATCAAAATAAAGATATGGGTCGCACAATGTGCTTACCCCCAGCTGAATATCGCACAATTACACATCACAATGGGCCAAAATGTGCACTTCGAGTGAAAGTATAAATGAGTGAAATATCATCAATAACGAACTAAAAGTGGAGTGCAAGTGAGTGAAAATTAGTCTGGATGAGTCCGAAAAACAATATAAATATCAGACTCATTAAGCGCCCACCTCCATTGTCGTCCCCCTCCATTGTCGTCCCCCCCCGTTGTCGTCCCCCTCCATTGTCACCCCTTCCGTTGTCGGCTCCCCTCTGTTGTCGTCCCCCTCCGTTGTCGTCCCCTCTCCGTTGTCGGCCCCCCTCTGTTGTCTCCCCCCTCAGTTGTCGTCCCCTCTCCGTTGTCTTTCCCTCTTCGGTGTTGTCCACCCTCCGCAGTCGTCCCACTTCCGTTGTCGTCCCCCCTCCATTGTCTCCGTCCCTCCATTTTCTTCACCCTCCGTTGTCCTCCTCCTCCATTGTCGTCCCCCCTCTGTTGTCATCCTCCATCCATTGTCGCTGTTGGGTTTTTCTACAACCATACATCGTATGTAGGCGCAGCGGAAATAAAGAGAAACAACCCAAAAAGATTCGGATCGGCCATGAACATTGAATCAAGAAGTAATGAAAACTACTAGGTATAAATTACCTTAGTGGAGTTGGATCGAATCCAACCTAGGTGCTCCAAGAAGATGAATCCTGTCAGCGGCTATGCGAGAGTCCTCACGTAGAATGATGTCTACGTCTCTACAGTGATCCACACGAGCCGGGAGAAGAACGACTGCACCTTGCACTTCCATGAACTGCTAGGTTCGCTCCAGGAAGAACAATCACGACGACGATCGCCGGAAGAAGGTCTGCGTAGACGAGCGAAACGGCGGAACACTTCCGTCGGCTAGGGTTCGTGAGGCGGAACTCTTCCGTCGGGTCTTCTTCCAGGAGGCGTAAGAAGAGCATGTTGAACCCTTAAAACAGATCCTATTTATACCCAAAGTATAAAAAGACCTAGACAAATCGCTATCCGCAGTCCATACAGAAGTTTAGGGTTTCTGTTACAATTCGTCGAGTTTCCACGGAACAATCCGACGAATTCCGACGAATTCCGACGAACTCCGACGAATCATATCAGACGGCAACATTTGCCGAGCTTAGGGTCTCTGTAATGATTCGTCGAGTTTCCACGGAACGATCCGACGAATTCCGACAGCAACATTTGCTTTACCTCCCCGATTCTATATGGTGATTGGTAACCTTTACCAACACAGTCAATCTTCCAACCTCTCCACATGCTCTTATGTGCGACCCTGCAGGCTCATATCGCGTTGGCAGTAAGATTACATGTTTGACCACTTCTAGATCACAATGGTAACTCCAACAGTCGCCCCCCTATGTTATCCTCCTTGCACTTTTTCCACCGTCATCCCCCTCCCTTCGTTGACCCGTAACCCATGCTTGGTGCCCTATTCCCCGTGCTCCATGCCCCATGTATTGTGGCGGTCGTGACGGAGGAGGGCACAACAAAAGAGGGCACAATAGATGAGGGATCAACAGAGGAGCGCTCCGCCTCTGTTTTCATCCCCCTCTGTTGTTGTCCCTTCTCCGTTGTTGTCCCCCCTCCGTTGTCGTCCCCCATCTGTAGTAGTCCCACCACCGTTGTCGTCCCCACCTCCGTCGTCGTCCTCATTCTGTTGTCGTCCCCCTCCTTGCTCCTTTCCCCTTAGTTCTCCATTGTCGTCCCCCCTCCGTTGTCGGTCCCCCTCCGTTGTCGGTCACCCTCCGTTGTCGGCCCCTCTCCGTTGTCGCCCCCCTCCGTTGTCGCCCCCTCCGTTGTCGCCCCCCTCTGTTGTCGCCCCCCTCCGTTGTCGCCCCCTCCGTTGTCCCCCCTCCGTTGTCGTCCCCCTCCATTGTCATCCGCCTCCGTTGTCGGCCCCCTCCGTTGCCGTCCCCCTCCGTTGCCGTCCCCCTCCGTTGCCGTCCCCCTCCGTTGCCGTCCCCCTCCGTTGCCGTCCCCCTCCGTTGTCGTCCCCTCTCTGTTGTCTTTCCCTCTCCGTTGTTGTCCACCCTCCGCAGTCGTCCCACTTCCGTTGTCGTCCCCCCTCCGTTGTCTCCCTCCCTCCATTTTCTTCCCCCTCCGTTGTCGTCCCCCTCCATTGTCGCCCCCCTCTATTGTCATCCTCCATCCATTGTCGTCCCCCTATGTTGCCTCCTTGCACTTTTCCCCTCGATTCTTTGTTGTCCCCTCTCCACCGTCATCCTCCTCCCTTCGTTGACCCGTAACCCATGCGTGGTGCCCTATTCCCCGTGCTCCATGCCCCATGTATTGTGGAGGCCGTGACTGAGGAGGGCACAACAAAAGAGGGCACAACAATAGAGGGCACAATAGATGAGGGATCGACAGAGGAGCGCCCCGCCTCCGTTGTCGTCCCCCCTCTGTTGATGTCCCTCCTCTGTTGTTGTCCACCCTCCGTTGTCGTCCCCCATCCGTAGTAGTCCCACCTCCGTTGTCATCCCCACCTCCGTTGTCGTCCCCATTCTGTTGTCATCCCCCTCCTTGCTCCCTTCCCCTTGGTTCTCCATTGTCGTCCCCCCTCCGTTGTCGGCCCCCCTCCGTTGTCGGCCCCCTCCGTTGTCGCCCCCTCCGTTGTCGCCCCCTCCATTGTCGCCCTTTCCGTTGCCGCCCACCTCCGTTATCGTCCCACCTCCGTTGTCGTCCCCCTTCTGTTGTCGTCATCCCCGTTTTCGCCCCCTCCGTTGTCGTCCCCCCCCCCCCGCTCCGTTGTTGTCCCCCCCGCTCCGTTGTTGTCCCCCCCGCTCCGTTGTTGTCCTCGCTCCGTTGTCGTCCCCCCTCCGTTGTTGTCCCCCTCCGCTGTCGTACTCCCTTCGTTGTCGTCCCCATTCTGTTGCCGGCTCCCCCTCCGTTGTCGTCCCCCCTCCGTTTTACACCTCCCTCCGTTGTCGTCGCTCTCCGTTGCCGTCCCCCCTCCTTTGTCGCCCCCCCTCCGTTGTCGTCCTCGCGCCTTGCTCCTTTCCCTTTGGTTCTTTGTTGTCGTCCCTACTACACCGTCATTACACTCCTTCCGTTTTCCCATAACCCGTGAGTGGTGCCCAATTCCTCGGACTCTGTTTCCTGTGTACTGTGGCTATCGTGACGGAGGATGGCGCAACAAAAGAGGGCTCGATAGTTGAGGGAACGATAGAGGAGTGCCCCCCTCCGTTGTCGTCCTTGCTCTTTGCTCCTTGCCCCGTGGTTCTTTGTTGTCATCTCCTCTCCACCGTCATTCCCCTCCCTCCGTTGGCACGCAACTCGTGCACGGTGACCTGTACCCCATGCTCTGTGCCCCTTGTACTGTGGCGATCGTGACGGGGGATGGCGCAATAAAATAGGGCACCATAGATGAGGGAACGACAGAGGAGCGCCCCCTCCGTTTCCATCCCCCCTCGGTTGACGTCGCCCCTCCGCCGTCGTCCTCCCTCCATTATCATCCCCCCATCCGTTGCTACCCCCTCGTTGTCATCCCCCTCTGTTGCTCGTCCCCCTCCGTTGCTCTGTTCCCCCTCCGTTTCTCTGCCCCCTCCGTTGCTCCGTCAGCCCTCTGTTGCTTTGTCCCCCCTTCGTTTCTCCGTTGCTCAGTTGCTCAGTTACTCCATTTCTCTGCTTCTCCACTGATCCCATGCTCCCCTTCCCCTGCCCCCTCCTTGCTCCCCCATCCATTGTCGTCCCCTCTCCACCGTCGTCCCCCCTCTGTTGTCGTCCCCTCTTCGTTGTCATTCCCTATCCATCATCATCCCCCTCCGTTGTCGTCCCTTCTCCCTTGCCATCCCTCCTCTGTTATTGTTCGCTCTCCATCGTTATCCCCCTACTTTGTCGCCCTCTCCACCGTCACCCCCTCCGTTTTCCACAGCAGCCCCCAAAATCCCCAAACATACTTGCTCCTCTCCCCTTGGTTCTCTGTTGTCACCCCTCTCCACCATCATCCCCCACCCTACGTTGGCACGTAACTTGTGCGCAATGCCCTATTCCCCGTGCCCTTTCCCCATGCCCCGTGTACTGTGGCGATCGTGACGGAAGAGGGCGCAAAAAAGGGCACGATAAATGCGGTAACGACAAGGAGCGCCCCACCTCCATTGTCGTCCCCCCCTCCGTGTTCGTCCCCACTCCATTGTTGTCCCCCTCCTTGCTCCTTGCCCCTTGGTTCTCCGTTGTCTCCCCCTCTTCAACGTCATCCCTCGGCCTCCATTGGCCTGTAACCCATGTGCTGTGCCCTGTTCCCCGTATTCCTTGCCCCATGTGCTATGACGATCGTGACAGAAGAGGGCGCAATCACGATAGATGAGGGAACGACAGAGGAGCATCCCGCCTCCGTTGTTGTCCCGCCTCCATTGTCGTCCCCCATCCGTTGTAGTCACCCTCCTTGGTCCTTACCCCTTGGTTCTCCGTTATCATCCCCTTTCCACCGTCATCCCCCTCTCTCCGTTGGCCCATAACCCTGCGCGGTGCCATGTTCCTCATGCTCTGTGCCCCGTGTACTACGACGATCGCGACAGAGGAGGGCACAACAAAAGAGAGCACGATAAATGAGGGAACGACAGACAAGCTTCCCCCCTCCGTTGTCGTCCCCCCTCCTTTGTTGTCCGCCCTTCGTTGTCACCCCGCTCCATTGTTGCCCGCTCCATTGTCGTCCTTGCTCCATGCCCCTTGGTTCTCCGTTGTCGTCCCCTCTCCACTGTCATCCCCTACCTTCGTTGACCTGTAACCCATGCGTGGTACCATGTTCCATGCGCTATGTTCCTCGTGTATTATGGTGATCATGGAGGAGGACACAACAAAATTGGGCACGATAGATGAGGGAACGACAGAAGAGCGCCCCCCCCCGCCCCCCCCTCCATTGTCGTCCCCGCTCCGTTGTCGTCCCCGCTCCGTTGTCGCCCCCCTCCGTTGTCGTCCCCCTCCATTGTCGTCCCCCTCCGCTGTCGCCCCCTCCGTTGTCTCCCCCTCCGTTGCCGTCCCCCTCTGTTGCCGTCCCCCTCCGTTGTCGTCCCCCTCCGTTTCCGTCCCCCTTCGTTTCCGTCCCCCTCTGTTGTCGTCCCCCTCCGTTGTCGCCCCCCTCCGTTGCCGTCCCCCACCATTTTTTCACCTCCATTGTCGCCCCTCCGTTTTGTCCCCTCCGTTGTCGCCCCCCGCCGTTGTCGTCCCCCGCCGTTGTCGTCCCCCGCCGTTGTCGCCCCCCGCCGTTGTCGTCCCCCTCCGTTGTCATACCCCTCCGTTGTCGTGCCCCTCCTGTAAAGAAATAGGGTGTGCCGAGACGAGAAATTCGAAAGAAAAATTCACAAGAATCACAGATCAATCACAGAAGACACACAAATCTACAGAGGTTCACCCCAATCCGGGCTACGTCCCCTCTCCCCTTCCTGTTCTCGTTGTTCTAATCACCAAATCGGATTACAGCTTACAAGGTTACAAGGATCAAGAAAACCGATCCTACCTCACTCAACCCTCTTCAGACAAGAACAGAGGAACCGCCGCCAAGGACAACCGCACAAAAGCACTGTTGCACTCTCTTACACTTAACCCTAAACCAGGATTACGCACCCTTTAAAAAGGGCGCCAAACCGGGCTCAGAACAACATCCGCTGAGACGGTTCAACAACATCCGCTGAGACGGCATGAATACCCGCTGAGACGATTCAGCAACATCCGATGAGACGACATGTATATCCGCTGAGACAGTTCAGCAACATCCGCTGAGACGGCATGAATACCCGCTGAGACGATTCAGCAACATCCGCTGAGACGGCATGTATATCCGCTGAGACGACATTACTTAAGGATCCGTTCGACGAACGCAGGCGGAGTTCGACGAACCCTTCTCCGTTCGTCGAACGCCGTTCGACGAACCCTTCTCCGTTCGTCGAACGCCGTTCGACGAACCCTTCTCCGTTCGTCGAACGCCGTTCGACGAACACGGACCAGAAGTGTTCCCCAACTCCAACATTCTCCCACTTGGTGAGCATCTTCCTCCGACGAGAGCTGCTCCTCCAACCTTCCTCTTCAACCCTACGACCGTTGCACACCACTGAAATTTGGCAACAGGAACCGCCTTGGTAAGAAAATCAGAGCTGTTCTCCATCGTGTCCACCTTCTCCAGTTGAACTACCTTCTTCTCCACCCTCTCCCGGATGAAATGATACTGGATGTCAATGTGTTTGGTTCGTGCGTGGAAGGCAGGATTCTTGGCTAGCTGAATAGCCCCTTGGCTGTCACACCACAGCTTCACTGGCCCCTGCTCAAACCCGAGCTCCAAACTTAGCCTCCTCATCCATATGGCCTCCTTGCTTGCGAGTAAGAGCCATGTACTCCGCCTCCGTCGACGAGAGTGCCACCACAAATTGCCTCCGACTCATCCAACTGATTGCACCTCCAAACAGTGTGAACACGTACCCACTGGTGGATCTCCTGCTATCCAGATCACCTCCCCAATCCGAGTCCACGTGCCCAACCACGTCCAGGACTCCTCCTTCACCAGCTCCTTCAAAACATAGGGAGTATTTCGAAGTTCCTCGGAGATACCTGAACACACGCTTCACAGCGTTCCAGTGTTCCTTTCCTGGTGTAGCCATATACCGGCTCAACACTCCCACTGCTTGAGCAATGTCAGGGCGAGTGCAGACAATGACGTACATCAAGCTTCCCACAACACTAGCATAAGGGACCTTCGCCATGTCCTCGACCTCATCATGTGTCTTCGGGCTCAACTCTGCAGATAACTTGCACCCAACTGGCATTGGTGCTCCCACTGGCTTGCAGTCCGTCATATTGAACTTCTTCAACATCTCCTCGACGTACCTCTGCTGCCCCAACCAAAGCTTCTTCTTGCTTCGATCCCTTGAAATCTGCATTCCCAAGATGACACTTGCTGGCCCCAAATCCTTCATCTCGAATTTGGCTGAGAGCAGCTTCTTCACTTGTTGGATCATCCTGACACTATTGCCCACCAGTAGCATATCATCTACATAAAGTGTCAGGAAGATGAACTGCTCTCCCTTTCTCTGGATGTACACACAGTGGTCCGAATTCGATCTTTCAAAATCTAACTCCAGCATGTAGGTGTCGAATTTCTGGTACCACATCCTCGGAGATTGTTTTAGTCCATACAGGGACTTCTTCAGCCTGCAAACCTGATCCTCCTTGCCCTTGGCTTCGAATCCTTCCGGCTGCTTCATGTATATCTCCTCCTCCAGATCACCGTGAAGAAACGCCGTCTTCACATCTATCTGCTCGATCTCTAAGTCATGCGCTGCCGCAATAGAGAGTACCAGTCTGATCGACGTCATCTTGGCTTCCGGTGAGAAGATCTCATCATAATCAACACCTTCGACCTGGGAGAATCCCTTTGCAACCAACCTTGCCTTATATTTCTCCACAGTGCCATCACCCTTCACCTTCTGCTTGAAAACCCATTTGCAACCAATGACCTTCCTCCCCTTTGGAAGCTTACATAGACACCAAGTCTGATTCTTCCTCAGAGACTCCATTTCATCCACCATGGCTAGCTCCCACTGATTTGAATCAGCTCTTGATCTAGCATCACTGGTAGAGGTTGGATCTTCACCAAGCATACTCAGGCAACATTGTGCAGCCACTGCACATTGGGGATATCTCACTGGTGCCCTTCTTTCCCTTGTTGATCTCCTCATCAGTGGAATTTCCTCAGCTTCATCTTCTGACTCATCAGCACTTCTCACCACCTCCAAATCATCTGATTCAGAATCAGATTCAGCCCCAAAATTGGTAGCTCCTTTCTCAAAGCTTCCTTCCACCACCACTGTCTCTTTCTCTGCTTCTTTAGCCTTCTCAGCTTGTGTGACTGCCTGTGGACTGGTTTCATGAAACACCACATCCTTGCTGAATGTTACAGTCCTGGTCACAGGGTTCCAAAGCTTGTACCCTTTATGCCTTCTTTGTAACCCACAAAGATGCACTTCTCAGATTTAACATCAAGCTTCCCCCTCTTCTCCTTTGGAATGTGAACATATGCATCACACCCAAACACACGAGCATAAGCCAAATTTGGCTTTCTCTTGAAGATGACTTCAAAGGGTGTACATCCCTACACAATAGATGTAGGGGACTTGTTCTTTAGGTAATTTGCCGTCGCCACTGCTTCAGCCCAGAACTCCTTCCCCAAGCCTGCCCAACTGAGCATGCACCCGACCTTCTCCATCAAGGTTCTGTTCAGCCTCTCCGACACTCCATTCTGCTCTGGAGTGTACGGTGTGGTCTTCTGCCGTGCAATCCCCTGCTCAGTACAGTACCGCTCAAAAGCATCAGAGCAGTACTCCCCTCCATTGTCAGAACGAAGGACCTTCACCTTTCTCTCCAACTGGTTTTCCACCAGGTTTTTAAATTCTTTAAACTTGTCCAGAACCTCTGACTTGGACCTGAGAAAATAGATCCAGGAGTAACGTGAGAGGTCATCAGTAAAGGACACATAGTACCTTGCGCCGCCACGAGATGGAGTTGGAGTTGGCCCAAACACATCACTGTGTATCAACTCCAGCACTTCAGTTGCCCTCGTGCCCGTCCTACGAAAGCTTACTCTGGTCTGTTTGCCAAGCAGACAATGCTCACAGAACCCAAATCTTGTGGAGCACTCCCGCACCCCTTCCACCATCTGACCAGATGCCACGACTGACATCCCCTTCTCACTGATATGCCCAAGCCGATGATGCCACAGCCTGGACACCTCCTCCTGGTCAACCTCCTGGCTCTCAGAAATAAGAGCCCCGCTTGGAACCACTGTATCAGCAAGCAGAGTATACAGTATTCCATGTCTCACTCCACTGGCAATCACCATTCCCCCTCTTGTCATCTTGCAAGATTGCTTGTCACAGCTGAAGTGCACTCCTGCATCCGCCATGCAACCCACCGAGATTAGATCCCATTAGACAACTTCAACATCACCTTGCCACGCCCAATAATCTGCACAGCAGAATCATCACCCAGCATGACATCTCCACCATCAAACCTCTCAGACTCACAGAACCAGTGCCTATGAGGGGTCATGTGGTATGATGGTCCTGTGTCTACATACCACATATCAGAATCTCTCTGAGCAACGTACGCGACAGCGATGTACATGTCACCGCCGTCGCCCTCCTTCTTCGTACCAGAAGTTGTCGGTGTCTCCTTGTTCTGAACAGCCTTGTTCGGACATTGAGACTTCACATGACCAGTCTCATTGCACTTCCAGCACCGAACGGGTTTCTTACCCTTCTCCCTCTCCTGACTCTTGGATCTACCTCGAGACTTATCTCGATATCCACCATGCTTGCTCTCCCTTCGTTGAGGACGGGATCTAGATACACTCAAAGCACCTTTGCTTGTCACCTCAGAACCTCCTCTCTTGGTCTCCTCAGATAAAAGAGCTACACATACAGTATCATATGACAGTTCCTTGTCTCCACTCCCCCCAATCACGACAATCAGATTGTCCCATGAATCTGGCAGCGAGCACAACAAGGTAATGACTCTATCCTCATCCGAGATCTTCTCACCAATAGAGATTAACTGACTCACAATGGTATTGAATTGAGTCAAGTGCTCTGAAAACGAATCGCCCTCATGCATCCGAAGTTTATACCACTTCTTCCTCAATAGCAATTTGTTTACCAGGGACTTGCTCTGGTAATGGGATTCCAACTTACGCCACAGACTTCGTGCTGAAGTCTCCTCCATGACGTTAGTCAAGATTGAATCTGCTAGGAATAACCGGATCAGGCCCTTAGCCTTCCGATCGGTTTTCGTCCAGGCCGTAGCCTCCGCTGTAACCGCTGCAGTCGCATCTGCAGATTCTCCCTTCGATGTGCTCGCATCCTTCTCTCCAACCTTAGCAATGGGAGGATCATCTTCGATCGCAGACCATAGATCTCGATCAATCAACATATCCTCCATCTTCATCTTTCATAGATCGAATCGACTTCCGTCAAACTTCTCGATCTCGATCCGCCCGCCGCCAGAACCCATTTCCAGGATCAAGAACCTCGTTTTGATACCAAATGTAAAGAAATAGGGTGTGTCGAGACGAGAAATTCGAAAGAAAAATTCACAAGAATCACAGATCAATCACAGAAGACACAGATTTACAGAGGTTCACCCCAATTCGGGCTACGTCCCCTCTCCCCTTCCTCTTCTCGTTGTTCTAATCACCAAATCGGATTACAGCTTACAAGGTTACAAGGATCAAGAAAACCGATCCTACCTCACTCAACCCTCTTCAGACAAGAACAGAGGAACCGCCACCAAGGACAACCGCACAAAAGCACTGTTGCACTCTCTTACACTTAACCCTAAACCAGGATTACGCACCCTTTAAATAGGGCGCCAAACCGGGCTCAGAACAACATCCGCTGAGACGGTTCAACAACATCCGCTGAGACGGCATGCATACCCGCTGAGACGATTCAGCAACATCCGCTGAGACGGCATGTATATCCGCTGAGACGATTCAGCAACATCCGCTGAGACGGCATGTATATCCGCTACGTTGTCGTCCTTGCTCCGTTGTCATCCTTACTTTGTTATCGCCCTTACTCCGTTGGCGTCCTTGCTCTGTTGTTTTCCTTTCTCCGTTGTTGTCCTTGCTCTGTTGTCGTCCTATCTCTATTGTCGTTCATTCTCCGTTGACGTCCTTGCTCCGGTGCCTCCCTTGCTCTGTTGTCGTCCTTACTCCTTGCTCTCCCTCCATGCTCCTTGCTCCCCCTCTTTCCTCCTTGCTCCCCCTCCATTATCGTCCCCTCGCCTCTGTCATGCCCCCTCCGTTGCCGTCCCCCCTCCTTGCTCCTTGCCCCTTGGTTTTCCGTAGTCGCCCCCTCTCCAATGTCATCCCTCGGCCTCCATTGGCCTGTAACCCATGTGTCGTGCCTTGTTCCCCGTGCTCCTTGCCCCGTTTACTATGGCGATCGTGACAGAGGAGGGCGCAATAAAAGAGAGCACGATAGATGAGGGAACTACAGACGAGCTCCCCGCCTTCGTTGTCGTCCTCCCTTCGTTGCCGTCCCCCCTCCGTTGTCGTCCCCCTCCGTTGTCGTCCCCCTCCGTTGTCGTCCCCCTCCGTTTTCCCCCGCCATTGTCGTCCCTCTCCGTTTCCATTCCCCTCCGTTGTCGTCCCCCTCCATTGTCGTCCCCCCTTCGTTGCCGTCCCCCCTCCGTTGTCGTCCCCCCTCCATTTCTGTCCCCCCTCCATTGTCGTCCCCCTCCGTTCTCGTCCCCCTCCATTTTCCCCCTCCATTGTCGTCCCCCTCCGTTGTCTTTCCCCTTCGTTGTCGTCCCCCTCTGTTGTCGTCCCCCTCCGTTGTTGTCCCCCTCCGTTGTCGCCCCCTCCGTTGTCGTCCCTCTCCGTTGTCGTCCCCCTCCGTTGTCGTCCCCCTCCATTGTGCTCCTCGTGCACCGTGCCCCGTGTACCGCTGCGATCGTGATGGAGGAGGGCGCAACAAAAAGGGCACGATAGATGAGGGAACGACAGAGGAGCATTTCCCCTCAGTTTTCGTACCCCCCTCCGTTGTCGTAACCCCCCTTCGTTGTTGTCCCCCCTTCGTTGTCGTCCCCCCTCCGTTGTCGTCCACCCTCCGTTTCGTCCCCCTCCATTATCGACCCCTCCGTTGTCGCCCACCTCCGTGTTTCGGGATACTTGCTCCTTGCTACGTTGTCGTCCTTGCTCCGTTGTCGTCCTTGCTCTGTTGTTGTCCTTGCTCCATTGTCGTCCTTGCTTTATTATCGTCCTTACTCCGTTGTCATCCTTTCTCTGTTGTCGTCCTTTCTCTGTTGTTGTCCTTGCTCCGTTGTCGTCCTATCTCTATTGTCGTCCTTGCTCCATTGACGTCCTTGCTCTGATGCCGCCCTTGCTCTGTTGTCGTCCTTGCTCCCCCCTCTGTGCTCCTTGCTCCCCCTCTTTGCTCCTTGCTCCCCCCTCCGATGTCGTCCCCTCGCCTCCGTCATGCCACCTCCGTTGTCATCCCCCCTACGTTTTTGTCCCCTCCACCGTCACCCCCTCCATTATCGCCCCTTTTCACCATCATCATTCCCCCGTTGCCGTTCCCTCTCCTCTATCAACCTTCCCACGTTATCGCCCCCTTTCCACCATCATACCCCCTCCGTTGTCCATAAAATTCCCCAAAATCTTCAACCCTACTTGACTCTTGCCCCTCGGTTCTCCATTGTTGTCCCCTCTCCACCGTCATCCCCCTCCCTCCATTGGACCGCAACCCATCTGCCATGCCCTGTTCCCCGTGCCTTGTGTACTGTGGCGATCATGACGGAGGAGGTCTCAACAAAAGAAGGCGTACTAAGACATCTAATGCTTTCAGTTTTATTGTCTTTTGATGTGCCAATACATTCCATTCTAGGCGGACGAAAACCCTCAGACGCTGCCGCCTTGGATGCCTTCTTCGCCGCCTCGGATGCCCCTCTGCTGCCTCGGACGCCATCTCCTCCACCGAAGACGCCTCCTCCGCCGCCTCAGGCTCCTCTGCCGTCTGAAATGATGCCTTTGTCACCTTTGGTGCCTAATCCCTAATTGCTAATTCTTAATCATTAAATCCTAATGCTAAAGCCATAAGCCCTAAAGCCCTAAATCCCTAAAGCCCTAAATCCAATAAACGTGTTTGATGCTGCCTCCGCTGCCTTGTACACCGCCTCTACTATCTTGTATAACGCCTCTACTGCCTTAGAATATGCTCAGACGTCGCCCACGTTGCTGCCTCTGGATACGTCCTAATCCCTTAGCCATAAATCCCGTAAGTCCTAAAGACTTAAAGAACATAAGCCTTAAAGCCCTAAAGTTCTTCGCCTCCTCGGAATTCGCCTTCACCGCCTCGGACCCCTAAGCCACTCAGACACCGCCTCCACCTTCTTGGGCGTAACGTCCCTAATCCCCAACCCTTAATAACTAAGCTCTAAACACTCCTCGAACGCAGCCTCAGACGCCGCCTATGTTGCCTCGTATGCGACCTCCTTGGCCTCAGACGCCGCCTTCATCGTCTCAGATACTGCTTTGTATGCCGCCTCCGTCCTCTTGGCTGATGTCGACCCGGACAGCTCTGCCGCCTGGGATGCCTCCACCCCGTTGGATTCCGCCTCTAACACCTCCCTAATCCCTAATCACCTATGCCCATAAGCCATTAAGCCTCTAAAACTTAAGCCCTATGCCCTAAAGCTTTAAAGGCCCTAAATTCCTTCGTCCCTAAAAGCCCCCAAAATATGTACCCACCCAGTCGTGCCCTCTTCCATCATTCACCACCCAACTTCTGTGAACCCTCATCCCTCTTTCCCCACCTCCTTTTGTCGCTCCATCCCCCCAGCATCCCTATCCTTTGGGGAATTAAGGACGACAAAGTGGGAACGGTGGTGGGGGTGGGTCCTGAGTCCTGTGTCATGGGTCATGGAATGTGCCCTGCAACCCGTGCATGGTGCCTTGTGCCCCGTGTTCCGTGGCAAGCATGACGGAGGAGGGCGCAACAAAAGAGGGCATGAAAGAGGTGGGAACGACAGAGGAGCTCCCGACCTCTTACGTCCCCCTACCCCCCTCCGTCGCCCCCTCTGTTGTCATCCCCTCTCCATCGTCATCCCCCTTCCGTCATCATCCCCTCTCCATCGTCATCCTCTTTCCACTGTCACCCCCTCCGTTGTTGTCCCCTCTCCATCGTCATAACCCATACGTTGTCGTCCCCTCTCCACCGTCATCCCTCCTCCGTTGTCGTTCCCTATGCACCGTCATCCCCCCTCAATTGTCGCCCCGTCTCCACCGCCATCCCCCTCCGTTGTTCACAAAATCACCAAAACCCCAAACCCTACTTGCTCCTTGCTCTTTGGTCCTTCGTTGTCGTTCCCTCACCACCATCCTCCACCCTCCATCGTCGTCCTCAGAAGCCACCAAAATCCGAGCCACCTAGTCGTGCCCTCCTTCATCGTTAACTACCCAACTTCTGTAACCCTCATTCCTCTTCCCCCACCCCCTTTGTCGCTCCATCCCCTTCACCATCCTCGTCCTTTGGGGAATCAAGGATGACAAAGTGGGCACAACGGTGGGGGTGGGTCTTGATTCCTAGGTCATGGGTCCTGGCCCATCCCCCGTAGCCCGTGTGCGTTGCCCTGTGCCCCGTGCTCTGTGTACTGAGGTAAGCGTGATGGAGGAGGGCGCAATAAAAGAGGGCACGACAGAGGAGGGAGCAACAGAGGAAGGACCTACCTCTGTCGCCCCCTGCGTACGTTCGTCGTCCCCCCCGCCATTGTCGCCGCTCTCAATCGTCATTCCCCCCTCCGTTGTCGTCCCCCGCCGTTGTCGTCCCCTGCCGTTGTCGTCCCCCGCCGCTGTCGTCCCCCGCCGTTGTCGTCCCCCGCCGTTGTCGCCCCCCGACGTTGTCGCCCCCCCGCCGTTGTCATACCCCTCCGTTGTCGTCCCCCTCCTTTGTAGTCCCCCTCCGTTGTGCTCCCCGTGCGCCGTTCCCCATGTACTGTGGCGTTAGTGATGGAGGAAGGCGCAACAAAAAGGGCACGATAGATGAGGGAACGCAGAGGAGCATCCCCCCTCCGTTGTCGTACCCCCCCCCCCCCTCCGTTGTCATACCCCCCTTCGTTGTCGTCCCCCTTCCATTGTCGCCCCCTCCGTTGTCGCCCGCCTCCGTGTTCCGGGCTACTGGCTCCTTGCTACGTTGTCGTCCTTGCTCCGTTATCATCCTTACTCTGTTATCGTCCTTACTCCGTTGTCGTCCTTGCTCCGTTATTGTCCTTTCTCCGTTGTTGTCCTTTCTCCGTTGTTGTCCTTTCTCCGTTGTCGTCCTATCTCTATTGTCGTCCATGCTCCGTTGACGTCCTTGCTCTATTGCTCCCCCTCCTTGCTCCTTGCTCCTTGCTCCCCCCTCCATTATTGTCCCCTCGCCTCTGTCATGCCCCCTTCGTTGCCGTCCCCCCTCCTTGCTCCTTGCCCCTTGGTTTTCCGTGGTCGCCCCCTCTCCACTGTCATCCCCCGACCTCCATTGGCCTGTAACACATGTGCGGTGCCTTGTTCCCCGTGCTCCTTGCCCCGTTTACTATGACGATCGTGACAGAGGAGGGCACAATAAAAGAGAGCACGATAGATGAGGGAACGACAGACGAGCTCCCCGCCTCCGTTGCCGTCCCCCCTCCGTTGCCGTCCCACCTCTTTTGTCGTCCCCCTCCGTTGTCGCCCCCCTCCGTTTTCCCCCTCCATTGTCGTCCCTCTTTGTTTCCATCCCCCTCCGTTGTCGTCCCGCTCCATTGTCGTCCCCCCTTCATTGTCGTCCCCCCTCCGTTGTCGTCCCCCCACCGTTGCCGTCCCCCCACCGTTGTCGTCCCCCCTCCGTTGTCGTCCCCCCTCCGTTGTCGTCCCCCCTCCGTTCTCGTCCCCCTCCGTTTTCCCCCTCCATTGTCGTCCCCCTCCGTTGGCGTCCCCTCCGTTGTCGTCCCCCTCTGTTGTCGTCCCCTCTGTTGTCGTCCCCCTCCGTTGTCGTCCCCCTCCGTTGTCGCCCCCTCCGTTGTCGTCCCCCTCCGTTGTCGCCCCCTCCGTTGTCGTCCCCCTCCATTGTCGTCCCCCTCCATTGTGCTCCTCGTGCACCCTGCCCCGTGTACCGCTGCGATCGTGATGGAGGAGGGCGCAACAAAAAGGGCACGATAGATGAGGGAACGACAAAGGAGCATCCCACCTCAGTTTTCGTACCCCCCTCCGTTGTCGTAACCCCACTTCGTTGTCGTCCCCCCTTCGTTGTCGTCCCCCCCTCCGTTGTTGTCCACCCTCCGTTTCGTCCCCCTCCTTTGTCGCCCCCTTCGTTGTCACCCACCTCCGTGTTCCGGGATATTTGCTCCTTGCTCCGTTGTCGTCCTTGCTCCGTTGTCGTCCTTGCTCTGTTGTCGTCCTTGCTCCATTGTCGTCCTTGCTCTATTATCGTCCTTACTCCGTTGTCGTCCTTGCTCTGTTGTCGTCCTTTCTCTGTTGTCGTCCTTGCTCTGATGCCGCCCTTGCTCTGATGCCGCCCTTGCTCTGATGCCGCCCTTGCTCCATTGTCGTCCTTGTTCTGATGCTGCCCTTGCTCCGTTGTCGTCCTTGCTCTGATGCCGCCCTTGCTCCGTTGTCGGCCTTGCTCCCCCCTCATTGCTCCTTACTCCCCCTCTTTGCTCCTTGCTCTCCCCTCCGATGTCGTCCCCTCGCCTCCGTCATGCCACCTCCGTTGTCATCCCCCCTCCGTTGTTGTCCCCTCTCCACTGTCACCCCCTCCATTATCGCCCCTTTTCACCATCATCCCTCCCCCGTTGTCGTTCCCTCTCCTCTATCAACCTT
>JAWHQI010001013.1:0-90000 GCA_033032865.1 Dactylorhiza incarnata | reverse complement strand
CGAAGTCTTCTTCTTCGAAGTCTTCTTCTTCGAAGTCTTCTTCTTCTTCGAAGTCTTCTTCTTCTTCGAAGTCTTCTTCTTCTTCTTCGAAGTCTTCTTCTTCGAAGTCTTCTTCTTCGAAGTCTTCTTCTTCGAAGTCTTCTTCTTCGAAGTCTTCTTCTTCGAAGTCTTCTTCTTCGAAGTCTACTTCTTCGAAGTCTTCTTCTTCGAAGTCTACTTCTTCTTCGAAGTCTTCTTCTTCTTCTTCGAAGTCTTCTTCTTCTTCTTCTTCGAAGTCTTCTTCTTCTTCTTCTTCGAAGTCTTCTTCTTCTTCTTCTTCGAAGTCTTCTTCGAAGTCTTCTTCGAAGTCTTCTTCGAAGTCTTCTTCGAAGTCTTCTTCGAAGTCTTCTTCTTCGAAGTCTTCTTCTTCGAAGTCTTCTTCTTCGAAGTCTTCTTCTTCGAAGTCTTCGAAGTCTTCTTCTTCTTCGAAGTCTTCGAAGTCTTCGAAGTCTTCGAAGTCTTCGAAGTCTTCTTCTTCTTCGAAGTCTTCTTCTTCTTCGAAGTAGTCTTCGAAGTCTTCTTCTTCTTCGAAGTAGTCTTCTTCTTCTTCTTCTTCGAAGTAGTCTTCTTCTTCTTCTTCTTCTTCTTCTTCTTCTTCTTCTTCTTCTTCTTCTTCTTCTTCTTCTTCTTCTTCTTCTTCTTCGAAGTAGTTTTCTTCTTCTTCTTCTTCTTCTTCTTCTTCTTCTTCTTCTTCTTCTTCTTCTTCTTCGAAGTAGTCTTCTTCTTCTTCTTCTTCTTCTTCTTCTTCTTCTTCTTCTTCTTCGAATTCGAATTCGAATTCGAATTCGAATTCGAATTCGAATTCGAATTCGAAGTCTTCTTCTTCTTCTTCTTCTTCTTCTTCTTCTTCTTCGAAGTCTTCTTCGAAGTCTTCTTCGAAGTCTTCTTCTTCTTCTTCGAAGTCTTCTTCTTCTTCTTCTTCTTCTTCTTCTTCTTCTTCTTCTTCTTCTTCTTCTTCTTCTTCTTCTTCTTCTTCTTCTTCTTCTTCTTCTTCTTCTTCTTCTTCTTCTTCTTCTTCTTCTTCTTCTTCTTCTTCTTCTTCTTCTTCTTCTTCTTCTTCTTCTTCTTCTTCTTCTTCTTCTTCTTCGAAGTAGTTTTCTATTCGAATTCGAATTCGAAGTCTTCTTCTTCTTCTTCTTCTTCTTCTTCTTCTTCTTCTTCGAAGTCTTCTTCGAAGTCTTCTTCGAAGTCTTCTTCTTCTTCTTCGAAGTCTTCTTCTTCTTCTTCTTCTTCTTCTTCTCTTCTTCTTCTTCTTCTTGTCTTCTTCTTTCTTCTTCTTCTTCTTCTTCTTCTTCTTCTTCGAAGTCTTCTTCGAAGTCTTCTTCTTTTCTTCTTCTTCTTCTTCTTCTTCTTCTTCTTCTTCTTCTTCTTCTTCTTCTTCTTCTTCTTCTTCTTCTTCTTCTTCTTCTTCTTCTTCTTCTTCTTCTTCTTCTTCTTCTTCTTCTTCTTCTTCTTCTTCTTCTTCTTCTTCTTCTTCTTCTTCTTCTTCTTCTTCTTCTTCTTCTTCTTCTTCTTCTTCTTCGAAGTCTTCTTCTTCTTCTTCTTCTTCTTCTTCTTCTTCTTCTTCTTCTTCTTCTTCGAAGTCTTCTTCTTCTTCTTCTTCTTCTTCTTCTTCTTCTTCTTCTTCTTCTTCTTCTTCTTCTTCTTCTTCGAAGTCTTCTTCTTCGAAGTCTTCTTCGAAGTCTTCTTCTTCTTCGAAGTCTTCTTCTTCTTCGAAGTCTTCTTCTTCGAAGTCTTCTTCTTCGAAGTCTTCTTCTTCGAAGTCTTCTTCTTCGAAGTCTTCTTCTTCGAAGTCTTCTTCTTCGAAGTCTTCTTCTTCGAAGTCTTCTTCTTCGAAGTCTTCTTCTTCGAAGTCTTCTTCTTCTTCGAAGTCTTCTTCTTCTTCGAAGTCTTCTTCTTCTTCGAAGTCTTCTTCTTCTTCTTCGAAGTCTTCTTCTTCTTCTTCGAAGTCTTCTTCTTCTTCTTCGAAGTCTTCTTCTTCTTCTTCTTCTTCTTCTTCTTCTTCTTCTTCTTCTTCTTCTTCTTCTTCTTCTTCTTCTTCTTCTTCTAAGTCTTCTAAGTCTTCTTCTAAGTCTTCTAAGTCTTCTTCTTCTAAGTCTTCTTCTTCTAAGTCTTCTTCTTCTAAGTCTTCTTCTTCTAAGTCTTCTTCTTCTAAGTCTTCTTCTTCTTCTTCTTCTTCTTCTTCTTCTTCTTCTTCTTCTTCTTCTAAGTCTTCTTCTTCTTCTTCTTCTTCTTCTTCTTCTTCTTCGAAGTCTTCTTCTTCGAAGTCTTCTTCTTCTTCGAAGTCTTCGAAGTCTTCGAAGTCTTCGAAGTCTTCGAAGTCTTCTTCGAAGTCTTCTTCTTCGAAGTCTTCTTCTTCGAAGTCTTCTTCTTCGAAGTCTTCTTCTTCGAAGTCTTCTTCTTCGAAGTCTTCTTCTTCGAAGTCTTCTTCTTCGAAGTCTTCTTCTTCGAAGTCTTCTTCTTCGAAGTCTTCTTCTTCGAAGTCTTCTTCTTCGAAGTCTTCTTCTTCTTCTTCTTCGAAGTCTTCTTCGAAGTCTTCTTCGAAGTCTTCTTCTTCTTCGAAGTCTTCTTCTTCTTCGAAGTCTTCTTCTTCTTCTTCTTCGATGTCTTCTTCTTCTTCTTCTTCGAAGTCTTCTTCTTCTTCTTCTTCTTCTTCGAAGTCTTCTTCTTCTTCTTCTTCTTCTTCTTCTTCTTCTTCTTCTTCTTCTTCTTCTTCTTCTTCTTCGAAGTCTTCTTCTTCTTCTTCGAAGTCTTCTTCTTCTTCTTCTTCTTCTTCTTCTTCTTCTTCTTCTTCTTCTTCGAAGTCTTCTTCTTCTTCTTCTTCTTCTTCGAAGTCTTCTTCTTCTTCTTCTTCTTCTTCGAAGTCTTCTTCTTCTTCTTCTTCTTCGAAGTCTTCTTCTTCTTCTTCTTCTTCTTCTTCTTCTTCTTCTTCTTCTTCTTCTTCTTCTTCTTCTTCTTCTTCTTCGAAGTCTTCTTCTTCTTCTTCTTCGAAGTCTTCTTCTTCGAAGTCTTCTTCTTCGAAGTCTTCTTCTTCGAAGTCTTCTTCTTCGAAGTCTTCTTCTTCGAAGTCTTCTTCTTCGAAGTCTTCTTCTTCGAAGTCTTCTTCTTCTTCGAAGTCTTCTTCTTCGAAGTCTTCTTCTTCTTCGAAGTCTTCTTCTTCGAAGTCTTCTTCTTCTTCGAAGTCTTCTTCTTCGAAGTCTTCTTCTTCGAAGTCTTCTTCTTCTTCGAAGTCTTCTTCTTCGAAGTCTTCTTCTTCTTCGAAGTCTTCTTCTTCGAAGTCTTCTTCTTCTTCGAAGTCTTCTTCTTCTTCGAAGTCTTCTTCTTCTTCGAAGTCTTCTTCGAAGTCTTCTTCTTCTTCTTCTTCTTCTTCTTCGAAGTCTTCTTCGAAGTCTTCTTCTTCTTCGAAGTCTTCTTCTTCTTCGAAGTCTTCTTCTTCTTCGAAGTCTTCTTCTTCTTCTTCTTCTTCGAAGTCTTCTTCTTCGAAGTCTTCTTCTTCTTCTTCTTCTTCGAAGTCTTCTTCGAAGTCTTCTTCTTCTTCTTCTTCTTCTTCTTCTTCGAAGTCTTCTTCTTCGAAGTCTTCTTCTTCGAAGTCTTCTTCTTCGAAGTCTTCTTCTTCGAAGTCTTCTTCTTCTTCGAAGTCTTCTTCTTCTTCTTCTTCGAAGTCTTCTTCTTCTTCGAAGTCTTCTTCTTCTTCTTCGAAGTCTTCTTCTTCTTCTTCGAAGTCTTCTTCTTCTTCTTCGAAGTCTTCTTCTTCTTCTTCGAAGTCTTCTTCTTCTTCTTCTTCGAAGTCTTCTTCTTCTTCTTCTTCTTCTTCTTCTTCGAAGTCTTCTTCTTCGAAGTCTTCTTCTTCTTCGAAGTCTTCTTCTTCTTCTTCTTCTTCTTCGAAGTCTTCTTCTTCTTCTTCTTCTTCTTCTTCGAAGTCTTCTTCGAAGTCTTCTTCTTCTTCTTCGAAGTCTTCTTCTTCTTCTTCTTCTTCGAAGTCTTCTTCTTCGAAGTCTTCGAAGTCTTCTTCTTCGAAGTCTTCGAAGTCTTCTTCTTCTTCTTCTTCTTCTTCTTCTTCTTCTTCTTCGAAGTCTTCTTCTTCTTCTTCTTCTTCTTCGAAGTCTTCTTCTTCGAAGTCTTCTTCTTCTTCGAAGTCTTCTTCTTCTTCTTCTTCTTCTTCTTCTTCTTCTTCTTCTTCTTCTTCTTCTTCTTCTTCTTCTTCTTCTTCTTCTTCGAAGTCTTCTTCGAAGTCTTCTTCTTTTTCTTCGAAGTCTTCTTCTTCTTCGAAGTCTTCTTCTTCTTCGAAGTCTTCTTCTTCTTCGAAGTCTTCTTCTTCTTCTTCTTCGAAGTCTTCTTCGAAGTCTTCTTCGAAGTCTTCTTCGAAGTCTTCTTCGAAGTCTTCTTCTTCGAAGTCTTCTTCTTCGAAGTCTTCTTCTTCGAAGTCTTCTTCTTCGAAGTCTTCTTCTTCGAAGTCTTCTTCTTCGAAGTCTTCTTCTTCGAAGTCTTCTTCTTCGAAGTCTTCTTCTTCGAAGTCTTCTTCTTCGAAGTCTTCTTCTTCGAAGTCTTCTTCGAAGTCTTCTTCGAAGTCTTCTTCGAAGTCTTCTTCGAAGTCTTCTTCTTCGAAGTCTTCTTCTTCGAAGTCTTCTTCTTCGAAGTCTTCTTCTTCTTCTTCTTCTTCTTCGAAGTCTTCTTCTTCGAAGTCTTCTTCTTCGAAGTCTTCTTCTTCGAAGTCTTCTTCGAAGTCTTCTTCTTCGAAGTCTTCTTCTTCGAAGTCTTCTTCGAAGTCTTCTTCTTCTTCTTCTTCGAAGTCTTCTTCTTCTTCTTCTTCTTCTTCTTCTTCTTCTTCTTCTTCTTCTTCTTCTTCTTCTTCTTCGAAGTCTTCTTCTTCGAAGTCTTCTTCTTCGAAGTCTTCTTCTTCGAAGTCTTCTTCTTCTTCTTCTTCTTCTTCTTCTTCTTCTTCTTCTTCTTCGAAGTCTTCTTCTTCTTCTTCGAAGTCTTCTTCGAAGTCTTCTTCTTCTTCGAAGTCTTCTTCTTCGAAGTCTTCTTCTTCTTCGAAGTCTTCTTCTTCTTCGAAGTCTTCTTCTTCGAAGTCTTCTTCTTCGAAGTCTTCTTCTTCGAAGTCTTCTTCTTCTTCTTCGAAGTCTTCTTCTTCGAAGTCTTCTTCTTCTTCTTCGAAGTCTTCTTCTTCTTCTTCGAAGTCTTCTTCTTCGAAGTCTTCTTCTTCGAAGTCTTCTTCTTCGAAGTCTTCTTCTTCTTCGAAGTCTTCTTCTTCTTCGAAGTCTTCTTCTTCTTCGAAGTCTTCTTCTTCTTCGAAGTCTTCTTCTTCTTCTTCGAAGTCTTCTTCGAAGTCTTCTTCTTCTTCGAAGTCTTCTTCTTCTTCTTCTTCGAAGTCTTCTTTTTCTTCGAAGTCTTCTTCTTCTTCTTCTTCTTCGAAGTCTTCTTCTTCGAAGTCTTCTTCTTCTTCTTCTTCGAAGTCTTCTTCTTCTTCTTCTTCTTCTTCTTCTTCTTCCTCTTCTTCTTCGAAGTCTTCTTCTTCGAAGTCTTCTTCTTCGAAGTCTTCATCTTCTTCTTCTTCTTCTTCTTCTTCTTCTTCTTCTTCTTCTTCTTCTTCGAAGTCTTCTTCGAAGTCTTCTTCGAAGTCTTCTTCGAAGTCTTCTTCGAAGTCTTCTTCTTCTTCGAAGTCTTCTTCTTCTTCGAAGTCTTCTTCTTCTTCGAAGTCTTCTTCTTCTTCGAAGTCTTCGAAGTCTTCTTCTTCTTCGAAGTCTTCTTCTTCTTCGAAGTCTTCTTCTTCTTCTTCTTCTTCTTCTTCGAAGTCTTCTTCTTCTTCGAAGTCTTCTTCTTCTTCTTCTTCTTCTTCTTCTTCTTCTTCTTCTTCTTCTTCTTCTTCTTCTTCTTCTTCTTCTTCTTCTTCTTCTTCTTCTTCTTCGAAGTCTTCTTCTTCGAAGTCTTCTTCTTCTTCGAAGTCTTCTTCTTCTTCGAAGTCTTCTTCTTCTTCGAAGTCTTCTTCTTCTTCTTCGAAGTCTTCTTCTTCTTCTTCTTCTTCTTCTTCTTCTTCGAAGTCTTCTTCGAAGTCTTCTTCTTCTTCGAAGTCTTCTTCTTCTTCGAAGTCTTCTTCTTCTTCTTCTTCTTCGAAGTCTTCTTCTTCTTCGAAGTCTTCTTCGAAGTCTTCTTCGAAGTCTTCTTCTTCGAAGTCTTCTTCTTCTTCTTCTTCTTCGAAGTCTTCTTCGAAGTCTTCTTCTTCGAAGTCTTCTTCTTCGAAGTCTTCTTCTTCGAAGTCTTCTTCTTCGAAGTCTTCTTCTTCGAAGTCTTCTTCTTCGAAGTCTTCTTCTTCGAAGTCTTCTTCTTCTTCGAAGTCTTCTTCTTCTTCTTCTTCGAAGTCTTCTTCTTCTTCGAAGTCTTCTTCTTCTTCTTCGAAGTCTTCTTCTTCTTCTTCGAAGTCTTCTTCTTCTTCTTCTTCGAAGTCTTCTTCTTCTTCTTCTTCGAAGTCTTCTTCTTCTTCTTCTTCTTCTTCGAAGTCTTCTTCTTCGAAGTCTTCTTCTTCTTCGAAGTCTTCTTCTTCTTCTTCTTCTTCTTCGAAGTCTTCTTCTTCTTCTTCTTCTTCTTCGAAGTCTTCTTCGAAGTCTTCTTCTTCTTCTTCGAAGTCTTCTTCTTCTTCTTCTTCTTCTTCGAAGTCTTCTTCTTCGAAGTCTTCGAAGTCTTCTTCTTCGAAGTCTTCGAAGTCTTCTTCTTCTTCTTCTTCTTCTTCTTCTTCTTCTTCGAAGTCTTCTTCTTCTTCTTCTTCTTCTTCTTCGAAGTCTTCTTCTTCTTCGAAGTCTTCTTCTTCTTCTTCTTCTTCTTCTTCTTCTTCGAAGTCTTCTTCGAAGTCTTCTTCTTTTTCTTCGAAGTCTTCTTCTTCTTCGAAGTCTTCTTCTTCTTCGAAGTCTTCTTCTTCTTCGAAGTCTTCTTCTTCTTCGAAGTCTTCTTCTTCTTCTTCTTCTTCTTCTTCGAAGTCTTCTTCGAAGTCTTCTTCTTCGAAGTCTTCTTCTTCGAAGTCTTCTTCTTCGAAGTCTTCTTCTTCGAAGTCTTCTTCTTCGAAGTCTTCTTCTTCGAAGTCTTCTTCTTCGAAGTCTTCTTCTTCGAAGTCTTCTTCTTCGAAGTCTTCTTCTTCGAAGTCTTCTTCTTCGAAGTCTTCTTCTTCGAAGTCTTCTTCTTCGAAGTCTTCTTCTTCGAAGTCTTCTTCTTCGAAGTCTTCTTCTTCGAAGTCTTCTTCTTCGAAGTCTTCTTCTTCGAAGTCTTCTTCTTCGAAGTCTTCTTCTTCGAAGTCTTCTTCTTCTTCTTCTTCGAAGTCTTCTTCTTCTTCTTCTTCTTCTTCTTCTTCTTCTTCTTCGAAGTCTTCTTCTTCGAAGTCTTCTTCTTCGAAGTCTTCTTCTTCGAAGTCTTCTTCTTCGAAGTCTTCTTCTTCGAAGTCTTCTTCTTCGAAGTCTTCTTCTTCTTCTTCTTCTTCTTCTTCTTCTTCTTCTTCTTCTTCTTCTTCGAAGTCTTCTTCGAAGTCTTCTTCTTCTTCTTCGAAGTCTTCTTCTTCTTCGAAGTCTTCTTCTTCGAAGTCTTCTTCTTCTTCGAAGTCTTCTTCTTCTTCGAAGTCTTCTTCTTCGAAGTCTTCTTCTTCGAAGTCTTCTTCTTCGAAGTCTTCTTCTTCTTCTTCGAAGTCTTCTTCTTCGAAGTCTTCTTCTTCTTCTTCGAAGTCTTCTTCTTCGAAGTCTTCTTCTTCGAAGTCTTCTTCTTCGAAGTCTTCTTCTTCGAAGTCTTCTTCTTCTTCGAAGTCTTCTTCTTCTTCGAAGTCTTCTTCTTCTTCGAAGTCTTCTTCTTCTTCTTCGAAGTCTTCTTCTTCTTCTTCGAAGTCTTCTTCGAAGTCTTCTTCTTCTTCGAAGTCTTCTTCTTCTTCTTCTTCGAAGTCTTCTTTTTCTTCGAAGTCTTCTTCTTCTTCTTCTTCTTCGAAGTCTTCTTCTTCGAAGTCTTCTTCTTCTTCTTCTTCGAAGTCTTCTTCTTCGAAGTCTTCTTCTTCGAAGTCTTCTTCGAAGTCTTCTTCTTCAAAGTCTTCTTCTTCTTCTTCTTCGAAGTCTTCTTCTTCTTCTTCTTCTCCGAAGTCTTCTTCTTCTTCTTCGAAGTCTTCTTCGAAGTCTTCTTCGAAGTCTTCTTCGAAGTCTTCTTCGAAGTCTTCTTCGAAGTCTTCTTCTTCTTCTTCTTCTTCTTCTTCGAAGTCCTTCTTCTTCGAAGTCCTTCTCCTTCTCCTCTTCCTCCTTCACCTTCTCCTCCTCCTTCTCCTCCTTCTTCTTCTTCTTCTAACTTCTTCTTCTCTGAAGTCCTTCTCCCTCTCCTCCTCCTCCTCCTTCTCCTCCTTCTCCTTCTCCTTATCCTTGTCCCGCTCCTTCTCCTTCTTCTTCTGCTTCTCCTGCTCCTCCTTCTCCTTCGTCTCAAGTTTCGTCTCCTTCTGCTACTCCTTCCCTCCTTCTCCTGCTCCTCTTTCTTCTCATGCTTCTCATGCTCGTTCTCCCCCTTCTCCTTCTTCTCTTGCTTCTTCACTTCTTCTACTTTTTCTCCACCATCTCCTTCTCCTTATCTCCTTCTCCTCCTCCTCCTTCTTCTCCTTCTCCTTCTTCTTCTCCTTCTCCTTCTTCTTCTTCTCCTTCTTCTAGTTCTCCTTCTTCTTCACCTTCTCCTTCTGCTTCTCATTCTCTTTATTCTCCTTCTCCTTCTTCTCCTTCTGATTCTCTTTCTTCTCCTCCTTCTCCTTCTCCTTCATATTCTTCTTCTCCTCCTCCTCATTCTCCTTCTTCTTCTTCTCCTTCTTCTCTTTCTCCTCCTCCTTCATCTTCTTCTCCTCCTTCATCTCATCTTCTTCATCTTCATCTTCTTCATATTCTCCATCTTCTTCATTTTCTTCTTCATCTTCATCATCATCTTCTTCTTCATCATCTTCTTCTTCATCATCATCATCTTCTTCTTCATTTTCTTCTTCATCTTCATCTTCATCTTCTTCATCTTCTTCATCTTCATCTTCTTCATCTTCATCTTCTTCATCTTCTTCTTCTTCGTCTTATTTTTTTAATCTTCTTCATCTCTTCATCTTCTTCTTCATCTTCTTCTTCTTCTTCTTCTTCATCTTCTTCTTCTTCTTCATCTTCTTCTCCTTCCTACTTCCTACTTCTTTCTACTTCTTCTTCCTACTTCTTCCTACTTCTTCCTGCTCCTTCTCCTTCTTCTCCTCCACCTCCTTCTTCTTCTCATTCTTCTCCTTTTTTTTGTTCTTCTTCTTCTCCTCCTTCTTCTCCTTCACCTTCTTCTCCTTCACCTTCTTCTTCTTCTTCTTCTTCTTCTTCTTCTTCTTCTTCCTCTTCTTCTTCTTCTTCTTCTCTTTCTCCTTCTTCTTCTTATTTTTATTCTTCTTCTTCTTCTCCTCCTCCTTCTTCTACTTCTCCCTTCTTCTTCACCTTCCACTTCTCCTTCTCCTCCTCCTTCTCCTTCTTATCTTTATTCTCCTCCTCCTTATTCCCCTCCTCTTTCTTCTCCTCCTCCTCCTTCTTCGCATTCTTCTCCTTCTCCTTCTTCTTTTTCTTTTTCTTCTCCTCCTCCTCCTCCCGCTCCTTCTTAGCTCAATGCGGGCGTCTCCAGTGAAAAAGAGTTTTTATATGCATTCACTTTTTTAGAATCATGATTTCTTACTGCTATATCACTACTGGTCGTGCTAGTGGTGATATCCTAATTCGGCTACCTCCCCCACTCACCAAGGCATAACATAAGAAAGTCTTGCTAATGCCAAGTGGACCGACAACATTGAAAGACCAGTAGCGCTTCAATGATTTCTTACTTTCTTCTTTCACCAATTTCTCTCTAAATAGAAAACTTGAATTCTACCTATATATTAGTCAGAGTTGCGTACAACACCACCTAGGATGCCTCCGCCGCCTTGGACACCTACACCGTCCCCTCGACTCTTCTGTCATCTGGGCTCCTCCGCCGCCTCCGACGTTGCCTCCGTCACCTCTGATGTTGCCTCCATCGCTTTGGACATGCCCCTCCGCAACCCTCCATCGTGCCCCACACCCACCCCTTTGTCGTACCCTACACGCACCCCTCCGTCGTGCCCCCCTCCATCATGCCCCCTCCCGTCTGTCGTTACACCCTTCCCCCACCCATTTGTCATGCCCCTGACCCCCTTCGTCGTGCCCCCGACAACTCTGTCATACCCCCGACCCCTCCGTCGTGCTCCCCCTCCGTCATACTCCCCACTTCCGTTGTGCCCCCTCCCGTCCGTCGTGGCCCCCTCCCCTCCGTTGTGCCCCCTCCGTCGTGCCCCCTCCGTCGGGTCCCCTCTCCTCTCCGACATGCCCCATCCCTTCTCCCCCTTCTCCTTCTTTTCCTTCTTCTCCTTCTCCTTATTCTCCTCCTCATTCTTCTTCTCCTCCTCCTCCTCCTCCTTCTTCTCCTTCTTCTTCTTCTGCTCCTCCTCCTCCTCCTCCTCCTCTTTCTCCTCCTCCTTTTCCTTCTTCTTCTTCTTCTCTGAAGTCCTTCTCCTCCTCCTCCTCCTCCTTCCCCCCCCCCCCCCCCCTCTTCTTCTTCTTCTTCTTCTTCTTCTCCTCCTTCTCCTCCTTCTCCATATCCAACTCCTTCTACTTCTCCTCCTGCTTCTACTGCTCCTCCTTCTCCATCTGCATCTTCTCCAGTTCCCCTCTCTTTCTTCTCCTGCTCCTACTCCTCCATCTCCCGCTCCTCTTTCTTTTCTTGCTTCTCCAGCTCCTTCTCTCTCTTCTCTTGCTTCTTCGCTTTTTCTTCTGCTTCTTCTCCACCATCTCGCTCTCCTTCTTCTTCTTCTTCTCCATCTGCTTCTTCTTCTCCTTCTTCTCCTTCTTTTCTTCTGCTCCTCCTTCTTTTTCTCCTTCTTCCTCTTCTTCTTCTTCTTCTTCTTCTAGTTCTTCTTTTTTCTCCTTCTGTTTTTTCTTCTCCTTCTGCGTCTCCTTCTTCTCCTACTCCTTCTGCATCTCCTTCTTCTCCTACTCCTTCTGCTTCTCCTTCTTCTCCTTCTCCTTCTTCTCCTTTTCCTTCTCCTCCTCCTCCTTCTTCTTCTTCTCCTCCTTCTAATTCTCCTTCTTCTTCTCCTTCTCCTTCTCTTTCTCCTCCTTTTTCTTCTTCTCCTCCAGCTTCTCCTTCTTCTCTCGCTTCTCCTTCTTCTTAGGCGCTAGGTCTTTCTCCCGCAAAACCGCAGTCGCTCCCTTGGTTCTCCATTGTCGTCCCCTCTCCACCGTCATCCCCACTCCCTCTGTTGGCGCATATCCCGTGCGCATTGCCCAGTTCCCCAGGCTCTGTGCCCCGTGTACTATGACGATCGTGACAGAGGACGGCAAAATCGAAGAGAGCATGATAGATGAAGGAATGACATATGAGTTCCCCCTTCATTGTCGTCCCTCCTCCAGTTTTGTCTGCCCTCAGTTGTCTTCCCCCCTCCATTGTCGTTCGCCCTCCGTTGTCGTCGTCGTCCCTCCGTTGTTGTACCCCCTCCGTTGTCGTGCTTGCACCTTGCCCCTTAGTTCTCCGTTGTCGTCCCCTCTCCACCGTCAGCCCCCTCCCTCCGTTGGCCCGTAACCCGTGCACGATGCACTGTTCCCCGTGCTCCGTGCCCCGTGTACTATGGCGAGCATGACGAAGGAGGGTGCAACAAAATAGGACACGATAGATGATGGAATGACAGATGAGCGCCCACCTCCGTTGTCGTCCCCCTCCGTTGTCGTCCCCCTCTGTTGTCATCTCCCCTTTGTTGTCGCCCCCCCCTCCGTTGTTTCCCCCAACCTCCGTTGTCGCCCCCCCTCCGTAGTCGACCCCCTCCGTTGTCTCCCCCCTCCGTAGTCGTCCCCCCCTCTGTTGTCGTCCCCCATCCGTTGTTGACCCCCCTCCGTTGTCCTCCTTGCTCCTTTCCCCCTGGTTCTCCATTATCGTCCCCTCTCCACTGTCACCCCCTCCCTTTGTTGATCCATAACCCGTGCGCGGTGCCCTATTCCCCGTGCTCCGTGCCCCGTGTATTGTGGCAATTGTGACGGAGGAGGGCACAATAAAAGAGGGCACAACAAAAGAGGGCACAATAGATGGGGAGAGACAAAGGAGCACTGCAACAGTTAACATTTTACTCCGTCTCACAATCCTAGGCCAGCACATTAATTTTCCCACATCACACATAAGAAATGAATTTAACTCGTGAAGCACAATGGCTAAGCACACGCTTATGTGGGTGTTGTGGTGTTCAGTGAAAATGAACATTACAAAATAACTGAAATAAAATCACTTCTAGCATGATTTGAAATGTGCACGTGCAGTGGGTAATGAATACAACAACTCTCCCCCAGACTTGAGCTAAACAATACTACACAAGATATAGCAATAAAAGTTAAAATAAAAGATAGGGGAAGAGAGTACCCATTGCTCAAAAGTGAGCATACCAGAAGATTGACGTGAAAACCAAGACAAAGCTGCAGCATCCGCCATCCAAAAAAAGTGCCTACAAGGGTGAGTTCCGCCAAAACAAAAGAAAATAGACAAACTAAAATGAAATACAACTAACTAAACCAAACTAAGTAGAATAAAAGTGCAGGAAAAAGTAAGATAAATACTTGGGTTATTGTCCTCCCAGCATGACTTATTCAGAACTTAAAGAATTGTAGCTGATGGGAGTATGGAAGGAGAAGTGGACATGCAACTGGCCTAATATCCGTGTCGGTAGCGGGTACCGATACGGCGATAGAACAGATACCCTTCTACCTAAATAATAATACATGTTCCACACAGGTAGAGGGAAGAGAATGTAAGAGGAGGAGGAATCCTCGCTCATCTCACCAAAAATATCCTTGCCCAGCAAGGTGCCGTCAACGGGGAGGAGGCAAGAGGATAAGACGATGAATGAGGCTTCCTCTTTGGAGGAGGGATCAACCTCCTTACATAAGAGGATACATTCATCATTGAATTGAGCCAAATGCTCCAAGTCCTCCTGGGGTACCTGTGAAATCTCAACCTGCACATTCTCAGATAGAGAATGGTGATCAGGAAATAATCAGCAATCGGGGGAGTGGTCCCGATCTCACTCCCATGAGGTTGTAGCAGAAGGATATTGTCGGCATCGACGACGATGCTGGAGGGCTTAGTAGGATCATCAGTGGCCTCCTTCACGATTTGGACTTGTTCCACCGGTGCTGAGGTAGAATTCTCTTCACCTTGGTAAATATCCACCTCCATAGGAATATGCACAACACATAATTCGCCTGTCTTATCCTGCGAAACATACTCAATAATGTCGTCATAAACGAATGTAGTAGTATACACAAGAGGATGAGGAATAGTGCTTGGATAAAAATCAAGCACAGATTCCTCACAAAGAATCGAATCCCCAGGTAATGATAAATGCACATGGGAAATGGGCTCAACCATGTCGGAACATAGATTAGCCACACATCTCATGGTTGTATCCACATCACTCCCTTCAAAACATGAAGGTGACACGAACACATAACCAGAGGTTGAAGATGTGCCGCCAGAAGCAGGAGTCGGGATGATCCGGATATCCGGCCCGTCATCCTCGTCGAATTGGCGAAGATACTTGGCACAATCCTTCAGAGTGTAATTTGTGCTTCGACAAAACAAGCATCGTTTTGTATTACTCCTCGGTCCTTGCGGGGCCAGAGAGGAATACAAAAATGGTAAATGCGGCGAGGACGAGTGACCATAAGACTTGGGCACGGAGTTTGAAGGACAGTAAGAGAACGGTGCTCCATACACTGGGCCACGAGAATTATGCCCACCATCTCCAGTAGGGCATTTATCACTACTATGGTTGTAATCACCACACCATCTGCAACGAATATTAAGGTGAGCAAACATGGTGTGAGAACAATGGATTCAACAAGAACAAACACTCTTTGCAAACCACCACACCCAACAATAAAGGACTAAGACAACCTATATTTAAAACAAGAAAAATGGAGTAAGATGAAATAAACAAAAACAACGATATACAAAAAAAAGAACTTCTATTTCAGGTTCTCCCTCTCCAGAAACACACAGGTCTGTGTTCCTTGCAACGACGCCAAAAACTTAATGCACTCACGATAAGTGTACCGGTCGCACAAGTAATATAAAATGGGCGAATTTTCCCAAGTATCAATCTAATAAGGAACACAGTAAGGTGGAGTTAACTTTCTAGAGAAGACTTGAGATTGAAGTCCTTTAGGTCAGATGGGTTGGGGGAGGTTTGGTTTTGGTTTGCGGAAAACAAAATAAAAGTAACCTAAATTATCACTACTATGCAGGCTGCTATGCAATGCTTCGCAAGGCGGATGGACGGAGTGAAAGTGCGGAAGTGTAGTGAGGGCTGTTAGCACCTCTTGGCTAGGCGAGTGGATTATCGGGGCCGTTAGCACTGCTTCGCAATGTGGATGGCCGAGAAGGTTTGCAGATGGAATCGAAACGCTTTGCAGAATTGAGGGTCGGAATCACCTCATCACGAAGCTCACACCAAGCAATTGCTAGTGTAGCAAACCTAAACACTCACACAACAATCACCACAAGAGCTCACCTCAAGCAACTCATACAAGGATAATAACACTGCATTTCAATAAAATGAAGATTAAATCAAATGTAGAGTGCCAACATCATCAAAATATAGAGAAACTAGCTACAACATCAAGAAAGGCGGAGAGAGTGCAAGAGATACAACCAAATCCGGAGGCTTGTTGAGATTCACGGTAGGAATCACTGGGTCGTCACTACGTGTCCTAGCTCATTCTTCAACTGACGTTCGGGGTCCAGAAGAGATGTCACCTTCTTCCAATATACCCGTCTACTCCGTCTCACGATCTGGCCATGTCCGATGTTATGCTCTCCAAGCTTGGTGATGAAGGTAGGGCTAGAATCTCCTCTTTAAAGTCTCCAGATGATGCGTGGTGGCATAGGGCAAAGGCTTGGTGGAAGGGGGAAGAAAATGGAGCAGCAACCCCTTCTGGTGGAAGAAAAGCGGTACTGGTTCGGGGTCCAGAATACATAAAAATCGCAGCTTAAATAGAAAAAGTTCAGAATTTTGTTTATGCACGACCGTGGGTTTTAGAAACGCACGACCGTGCGTTATAGAAAAGCACGACCGTGCGTTAACAAAACAAAACATAATTTTTTACACAAGAGGAGCTCGTGCGATTTTACTCACGCACGGGCAAAACCAACCGTGCGTGAACAAAACGCACGGCCCAGGGCAGATCACCAAAAAAAGGTCTGCAGAACGCACGGCCGCATCAATCGTGCTTGAAGGAAACTCACGATCGTGCAATTTCTACAGGATATAATTTCAACTGAATAGAGATCTTCCCGCCTGCAAAACAAACCACAAACTGGGGCATAGGCCACCACCACACAGAACAACATGAAATATCAAAATAAAGATATGGGTCGCACAATGTGCTTACCCCCAGCAGAATATCGCACAATTACACATCACAATGGGCCAAAATGTGCACTTCGAGTGAAAGTATAAATGAGTGAAATATCATCAATAACGAACTAAAAGTGGAGTGCAAGTGAGTGAAAATTAGTCTGGATGAGTCCGAAAAACAATATAAATATCAGACTCATTAAGCGCCCACCTCCGATGTTGTCCCCCTCCATTGTCGTCCCCCCCCCCCCCCCCGTTGTCGTCCCCCTCCATTGTCACCCCTTCCGTTGTCGGCTCCCCTCTGTTGTCGTCCCCCTCCGTTGTCGTCCCCTCTCCGTTGTCGGCCCCCTCCGTTGTCGCCCCCCTCCGTTGTCGTCCCCTCTCCGTTGTCTTTCCTGTTGGAGTTACCATTGTGATCTAGAAGTGGTCAAACATGTAATATCACTGCCAACGCGATATGAGCCTGCAGGGTCGCACATAAGAGCATGTGGAGAAGTTGGAAGATTGACTGTGTTGGTAAAGGTTACCAATCACCATAAAGAATGGGGAAGTCCAGCAAATGTTGCTGTCTGAATTCGTCGGATATGATTCGTCGGAATTCGTCGGGTTTACACGGATTGGATTCGTCGGATTCGTCGGGATTCGTCGGGTCATTCCGTGGAAACTCGACGAACTGTGACAGAGATCCTTCACTCGACAAAGTGTTGTCGTCTGTCTGGATTCGTCGGAATTCGTCGGGATTCGTCGGGTCATTCCGTGGAATCTCGACGAATTATCACAGAGAGCCTTGACTAGGCAATTGTTGCCGTCTGTTGTGATTCGTCGGATTTCGTCGGGTTGTCCCGTGAAATCTCGACGAATGATCTTCCGTGAAATTCCGACGAATTGTAACAGAAGCCCTTATTCTGATGTGTGGTCTGCGGATAGCGATTCTTCTAGAAGCTGTTTATCCTTTGGGTATAAATAGGACTTCGTTTTAGGGTTCAAGATAACTGAAAAGAGAAAGGCCGACGGAAGTGTGTTCCGCTCTCGCCCGAACCCTAGACGGAAGGAGTTCCGTCGCTCGTTCGCCTCCGCCGACCTCCTCTCCGTCGATTGTCGCCGGCATTGTTCTTCCTGAAGCGGATCTAGCAATTCGTGGAAGTGCAAGGTGCAGCCTTTCTTCCTTCCGAGTTGCGTGCGACGTGACTTGGCGTTCTCCCGGCTCGTGTGGACTTCTGTAGAGACGTAGACATAATTCTACGTGAGAACTCTTCTTGCCACCGACAGGGATCAACTCTTGGAGCATCTTGGTTGGATTTGATCCAACCCCATTGAGGTAATTTTTACCTAGTATTTTATTAACTTCTTGATTCAACATTCATGGCCGATCCAAGCATTTTTGGGTTGTTTCTGTTTATTTCCGCTGCGCCTACATCTGATGTATGGTTCTAGAAAAACCCAACATTTCCCTCTTCGGTGTTGTCCACCCTCCGCAGTCGTCCCACTTCCGTTGTCGTCCCCCCTCCATTGTCTCCCTCCCTCCATTTTCTTCACCCTCCGTTGTTCTCCTCCTCCATTGTGTCCCCCCTCTGTTGTCATCCTCCATCCATTGTCGCCCCCCTATGTTATCCTCCTTGCACTTTTTCCACCGTCATCCCCCTCCCTTCGTTGACCCATAACCCATGCTTGGTGCCCTATTCCCCGTGCTCCATGCCCAATGTATTGTGGCGGTCGTGACGGAGGAGGGCACAACAAAAGAGGGCACAACAAAAGAGGGCACAATAGATGAGGGATCAACAGAGGAGCGCCCCGCCTCTGTTGTCATCCCCCTCTGTTGTTGTCCCTCCTCCGTTGTCGTCCCCCCTCCGTTGTCGTCCCCCATCTGTAGTAGTCCCACCACCGTTGCCATCCCCACCTCCGTTGTCGTCCCCATTCTGTTGTCGTCCCCCTCCTTGCTCCTTTCCCCTTAGTTCTCCATTGTCGTCCCCCCTCCGTTGTCGGTCCCCCTCTGTTGTCGGCCCCCCTCCGTTGTCGGCCCCTCTCCGTTGTCGCCCCCCTCCGTTGTCGCCCCCTCAATTGTCGCCCCCTCTGTTGTCGCCCCCTCCGTTGTCCCCCCTCCGTTGTCGTCCCCCTCCATTGTCATCCGCCTCCGTTGTCGGCCCCCTCCGTTGTCGTCCCCCTCCGTTGCCGTCCCCCTCCGTTGTCGTCCCCCTCCGTTGTCGTCCCCTCTCTGTTGTCTTTCCCTCTCCGTTGTTGTCCACCCTCCGCAGTCGTCCCACTTCCGTTGTCGTCCCCCCTCCGTTGTCTCCCTCCCTCCATTTTCTTCCCCCTCCGTTGTCGTCCCCCTCCATTGTCGCCCCCCTCTATTGTCATCCTCCATCCATTGTCGTCCCCCTATGTTGTCCTCCTTGCACTTTTCCCCTCGATTCTTTGTTGTCCCCTCTCCACCGTCATCCCCCTCCCTTCGTTGACCCGTAACCCATGCGTGGTGCCATATTCCCCGTGCTCCATGCCCCATGTATTGTGGCGGTCGTGACTGAGGAGGGCACAACAAAAGAGGGCACAACAAAAGAGGGCACAATAGATGAGGGATCGACAGAGGAGCGCCCCGCCTCCGTTGTCGTCCCCCCTCTGTTGATGTCCCTCCTCTGTTGTTGTCCACCCTCCGTTGTCGTCCCCCATCCGTAGTAGTCCCACCTCCGTTGTTGTCCCCACCTCCGTTGTCGTCCCCACCTCCGTTGTCGTCCCCATTCTGTTGTCATCCCCCTCATTGCTCCTTTCCCCTTGGTTCTCCATTGTCGTCCCCCCTCCGTTGTCGGCCCCCTCCGTTGTCGGCCCCCCTCCGTTGTCGGCCCCCCTTCGTTGTCGCCCCCTCCGTTGTCGCCCCTCCGTTGTCGCCCCTCCGTTGCCGCCCCTCCGTTGCCGCCCACCTCCGTTATCGTCCCACCTCCGTTGTCGTCCCACCTCCGTTGTCGTCCCCCTTCCGCTGTCGTCATCCCCGTTTTCGCCCCCTCCGTTGTCGTCCCCCCCCTCCCCGCTCCGTTGTTGTCCCCCCCGGTCCGTTGTTGTCCTCGCTCTATTGTCGTCTCCCCCTCCGTTGTCGTCCCCCCTCCGTTTTAGACCTCCCTCCGTTGTCGTCCCTCTCCGTTGCCGTCCCTGCCCCCCTCCGTTGTCGTTCTCGCACCTTGCTCCTTTCCCTTTGGTTCTTTGTTGTCGTCCCTACTACACCGTCATCACACTCCTTCCGTTTTCCCATAACCCGTGAGTGGTGCCCAGTTCCTCAGACTCTGTTTCCCGTGTACTGTGGCTATCGTGACGGAGGATGGCGCAACAAAAGAGGGCTCGATAGTTGAGGGAACGATAGAGGAGTGCCCCCCTCCGTTGTCGTCCTTGCTCTTTGCTCCTTGCCCCGTGGTTCTCTGTTGTCATCTCCTCTCCACCGTCATTCCCCTCCCTCCGTTGGCACGCAACTCGTGCACGGTGACCTGTACCCCATGCTCTGTGCCCCTTGTACTGTGGCGATCGTGACGGGGGATGGCGCAATAAAATAGGGCACAATAGATGAGGGAACGACAGAGGAGCGCCCCCTCCGTTTCCATCCCCCCTCGATTGACGTCGCCCCTCCGCCGTCGTCCTCCCTCCATTGTCATCCCCCCATTCGTTGCTACCCCCTCGTTGTCATCCCCCTCTGTTGCTCGTCCCCCCTCCGTTGCTCGTCCCCCTCCGTTACTCTGTTCCCCCTCCGTTTCTCCGCCCCCTCCGTTGCTCCGTCACCCCTCTGTTGCTTTGTCCCCCCTTCGTTTCTCCGTTGCTCAGTTACTCCATTTCTCTGCTTCTCCACTGATCCCATGCTCCCCCTCCCCTGCCCCCTCCTTGCTCCCCCATCCATTGTCGTCCCCTCTCCACCGTCGTCCCCCCTCTGTTGTCGTCCCCCCTTCGTTGTCATTCCCTATCCATCATCATCCCCCTCCGTTGTCGTCCCTTCTCCCTTGCCATCCCTCCTCTGTTGTTGTTCGCTCTCCATCGTTATCCCCCTACGTTGTCGCCCTCTCCACCGTCACCCCCTCCATTTTCCACAGCAGCCCCCAAAATCCCCAAACATACTTGCTCCTCTCCCCTTGGTTCTCTGTTGTCACCCCTCTCCACCATCATCCCCCCAGCCTACATTGGCACGTAACTTGTGCGCAGTGCCCTGTTCCCCGTGCCCCGTTCCCCATGCCCCGTGTACTGTGGCGATCGCGACGGAAGAGGGCGCAAAAAAGGGCACGATAAATGCGGTAACGACAAGGAGCGCCCCACCTCCATTGTCGTCCCCCTTCGTTGTCATCCCCCTCTGTTTCCATCCCCCCTTCGTTGTCGTCCCCCATCCGTTGTCGTCCCCCATCCGTTGTCGTCCCCTCTCCGTTGTCGTCCCCCCCTCTGTGTTCGTCCCCACTCCATTGTTGTCCCCCCTCCTTTGTCGTCCCCCTCCTTGCTCCTTGCCCCTTGGTTCTCCGTTGTCTCCCCCTCTCCACCGTCATCCCTCGGCCTCCATTGGCCTGTAACCCATGTGCGGTGCCCTGTTCCCCGTGCTCCTTGCCCCATGTGCTATGACGATCGTGACAGAGGAGGGCGCAATCACGATAGATGAGGGAACTGTTGGGTTTTTCTAGAACCATACATCAGATGTAGGCGCAGCGGAAATAAACAGAAACAACCCAAAAATGTTTGGATCGGCCATGAATGTTGAATCAAGAAGTTAATAAAATACTAGGTAAAAATTACCTCAATGGGATTGGATCAAATCCAACCAAGATGCTCCAAGAGTTGATTCCTGTCGGTGGCAAGAAGAGTTCTCACGTAGAATTATGTCTACGTCTCTACAGAAGTCCACACGAGCCGGGAGAACGCCAAGTCACGTCGCACGCAACTCGGAAGGAAGAAAGGCTGCACCTTGCACTTCCACGAATTGCTAGATCCGCTTCAGGAAGAACAATGCCGGCGACAATCGACGGAGAGGAGGTCGGCGGAGGCGAACGAGCGACGGAACTCCTTCCGTCTAGGGTTCGGGCGAGAGCGGAACACTTCCGTCGGCCTTTCTCTTTGTTAAGTTCTTATGAACCCTAAAACGAAGTCCTATTTATACCCAAAGGATAAACAGCATTTAGAAGAATCGCTATCCGCAGACCACACATCAGAATAAGGGCTTCTGTTACAATTCGTCGGAATTTCACGGAAGATCATTCGTCGAGATTTCACGGGACAACCCGACGAAATCCGACGAATCACAACAGACGGCAACAATTGCCTAGTCAAGGCTCTCTGTGATAATTCGTCGAGATTCCACGGAATGACCCGACGAATCCCGACGAATTCCGACGAATCCAGACAGACGACAACACTTTGTCGAGTGAAGGATCTCTGTCACAGTTCGTCGAGTTTCCACGGAATGACCCGACGAATCCCGACGAATCCGACGAATCCAGACAGACGACAACACTTTGTCGAGTGAAGGATCTCTGTCACAGTTCGTCGAGTTTCCACGGAATGACCCGACGAATCCGACGAATCCAGACAGACGACAACACTTTGTCGAGTGAAGGATCTCTGTCACAGTTCGTCGAGTTTCCACGGAATGACCCGACGAATCCCGACGAATCCGACGAATCCAATCCGTGTAAACCCGACGAATTCCGACGAATCATATCCGACGAATTCAGACAGCAACATTTGCTGGACTTCCCCATTCTATATGGTGATTGGTAACCTTTACCAACACAGTCAATCTTCCAACTTCTCCACATGCTCTTATGTGCGACCCTGCAGGCTCATATCGCGTTGGCAGTGAGATTACATGTTTGACCACTTCTAGATCACAATGGCAACTCCAACAGTCTCCCACTTGATCTTGAAAGTATCAAACCAAAAACCTCACAAACAATGAGCGACATCTAGCAATGCATCATTGCTCCCCAAGCAATAAGAGTTCATAACTCATAAGCCTTTATGACCAATGTTCCAGCGTTGTCTTTGTCCCTTTGTCCCTTACATCCGGAAAGAACTAGAGGTATGGACCGTGTCACCCTCATAATAGCTCAATCCAAGTTTCTTGATCTAGAACGGACTTCCAGAGAATGGTGAGCTCAATATCACATATTGACTCTACCAAGCATGGCCATGCATTTCTCAGTCCAATTCCATCAAGGGGCCCATGGATGCAACTCCTGTTATATAGGAGGACAAATCCCATATCTGCTCACACCCAAACACCCAAATGATTCGTAACGTACCCAACGACCACCCTTATCATCAACCTTCTTCAAGGAAGACTTTAGATGACATCAAAGCACGCTCTTCCTCACTCGGTGAATGCTGTGACTTCAGGTCAAAGGACCACAACACCATTGTCAAATGAGACCTACTTGTGACACTTTTAAGTAACAATCCACAAAGTAGTCTCAGGTTGGGTCTGTCCAGTACAACTTGTTCACTAACAAGTACCCATGTGATGACTTGATATCACAATATCATGACCTGTGAGAACCGGTCATCAGTCAACACACATGCTAGTCTTAATGTATCATCATCACCCTTAGCTTCTACGATGATACCTCGACCAGGGACCTTTTAAGAATGAAGCTTCGAAATCATAGGCTCTCACATTCAAGTCTCGTACTTGATGTCCTATGGAAGCGAACATTCTAAGGGTATTTATCACGAATTTTATTCTATCATATAGAAACAGTATATCGTAATAAAAGAACTTGCCATTAATCGTAAAAAGAAATAATTGGTACACAATTCATCATATGAATAAATTTTGAACAGCCAACAGAATATTTATTTTACATGCAACCCACAAGACTCCCACTAGAGTTGATCATTCAGGTATCGTATACCCATTGATCTAGTTGACCATCATGCTTTCTCTGCGCGAGAGGCTTTGTCAGTGGATCTGCAATATTCTCCTCAGTCGGCACTCTGCAAATGTTCACATCTCCTCGTTCGACAATCTCACGAATAAGATGGAACCGCCGAAGTATGTGCTTGGAGCGCTGATGGGATCTAGGTTCCTTAGATTGTGCAATTGCACCATTGTTATCACAGTAGAGAACTACGGGACCAACAATGCTAGGAACTACATCTAGCTCGCCGATGAATTTCCTAATCCATACAGCCTCCTTCGCTGCATTAGCTGCAGCGATATACTCGGCCTCAGTTGTAGAATCAGCAACTGTCTCTTGCTTGGAACTCTTCCAGCTCACAGCTCCTCCATTCAGGCAAAACACAAACCCTGACTGAGACTTTGAATCATCCCTATCAGTTTGGAAGCTAGCATCCGTGTAACCACTTACAACGAGCTCTTCCTCTCCACCATACACCAAGAATACATCCTTAGTCCTTCTCAAGTACTTCAGGATATTCTTTACGGCTATCCAGTGACATTCACCGGGATCAGACTGATACCTGCTAGTCATGCTCAAAGCAAAGAGACATCGGGTCGAGTACATAACATTGCATACATGATTGACCCAATTGCCGAAGCATATGGAATCAACTTCATGCGGTCCTTATCTTCACAAGATTTTGGACACTGGTCCTTAGAGAGATTCACACCATGAGACATGGGCAAAAATCCTTTCTTGGACTCAAGCATGTTGAACCGCTTCAACACCTTGTCAATGTACGTACTCTGGGTCAAACCCAGCAACTTCTTCGATCTATCTCTATAGATCTTAATACCGAGTATGTAAGTCGCTTCACCCAAGTCCTTCATAGAAAAGCAGTTCCCTAGGTTGTTCTTAACAACTTTCAGGGTAGGTTTGTCATTCCCGATCAGCAGTATGTCATCTACATACAATATCAGGAAGACAACAATGCTCCCACTGATTCGCTTGTAAACACACGGTTCATCCTCGTTCTTGACAAAACCAAACTCTTTGATCTTCTCATCAAAACGAAGATTCCAACTTCTAGAGGCCTGTTTCAATCCATAGATGGACTTATTCAGCTTGCATATTTTAGTGGCTTCATTTGGGGATACAAAACCCTCGGGTTGTGTCATGTACACTTCCTCAAGGAGGTTTCCATTTAGGAAAGCCGTTTTGACATCCATCTGCCAGATCTCGTAGTCATAATACGCAGCAATAGCAAGCAATATCCTAATGGACTTTACCATGGCAACAGGGGAAAAGGTCTCATCATAGTCAACACCATGAATTTGCTTGAAACCCTTAGCCACCAGTCGCCCTTTGAATGTCTGTACATTCCCATCCATGTCGGTCTTCTTCTTGAAGACCCACTTGCACCCTATGGGTCGTACCCCTTCAGGTGGTTCCACCAAGTTCCAAACTTGGTTTATATACATGGAGTCCATTTCGGATTTCATAGCCTCAAGCCATTTGTCGGAGTCCGGTCCATACATAGCCTCTTGGTAGGTTGCTGGTTCATCATCATGATCCATAAGCAACACATTACCTATTTGAGACACGAGAAATCCATATCTCTCAGGCTCAAATCTTGGTCTACCAGATCTACGTAGGACTTGTGTTTCGTGAGCAGGTTCTCTAGCTACAACATCTTGTAGTCCTGGCTCAGAATCCAACTCTGGTTCATTCACTATTTGTGGTTCTTGAACTTCTTCAAGTTCTACCTTTTGCGTCTTTCTTGATAAGAACTCTTTCTCCAAGAAGACACCCGTCCTTGCGACAAACACTTTGCCCTCAGACGGTAGGTAAAAGTAATATCCCTTCGTTTCCTTAGGATATCCCTCCAGATAACACTTATCTGATTTGGGTTCCAGCTTGTCAGGTATTTGACGTCGTACGTATGCCTCACAGCCCCAAATTTTAATGAACGACATACTAGGACGCTTCCCAGTCCATATCTCATATGGTGTCTTTAGAACCGTTTTCGTCGGAGCGCGATTCAGTGACATTGCAGCAGTCTCTAAAGCAAAACCCCAAAAGGAAACAGGCAAGTCTGCATGACTCATCATCGACCGTACCATGTCTAACAGAGTACGATTTCTCCTCTCAGACACACCATTATGCTGCGGTGTCCTAGGTGGAGTGAGCTGTGATACAATACCACACTCTTTCAGATGATCACGGAACTCATGACTCAGGTATTCGCCACCTCGATCAGATCGGAGTGCTTTAACCTTTTTACCCAATTGGTTCTCCACTTCATTCTTAAACTCTTTGAACTTTTCAAAGGTTTCGGATTTGCACTTCATAAGATACACGTATCCGTATCTACTGAAATCATCAGTAAATGTAACGAAGTAGAAATACCCACCTCTAGCCATAGAACTCATGGGTCCGCATACATCACTATGTACAACACC
The DNA here is from genome assembly GCA_033032865.1 of Dactylorhiza incarnata. Classification (NCBI taxonomy): domain Eukaryota; kingdom Viridiplantae; phylum Streptophyta; class Magnoliopsida; order Asparagales; family Orchidaceae; genus Dactylorhiza; species Dactylorhiza incarnata. Next base: position 65,233 of record JAWHQI010001013.1, on the reverse strand, counting down.
CAAGAGATCCTCAGCCCTCTCAGTATAACCAGTGAAAGGGGCTTTAGTCATCTTGCCTAATAAACAAGACTCACATCGCTCAAATGATTCATAATCAAATGAGTCCAATAGTCCATCTTTATGGAGCTTGGATATGCGTTTCTCGTTTATATGGCCCAAACGACAATGCCAGAGATATGTAGGATTTGAGTCATTTGTTCTTAGTCTTTTATTACTATCTACATTATAGATCGGATGGTCCAGGTTCAAAACATAAAGACCATTAAACAATTGAGCTACAGCATAACAAACATCATTCTTAAATATAGAACAACAATTGTTCTTAATTATAAAAGAAAATCCAATCATGTCCAAACATGAAATGGATATAATGTTTCTAGTTATGGCCGGAACAAAATAACAATTATTAAGTTCTATTACAAGCCCACTGGGCAAAGAAAGACGGTAAACCCCTACGGCTACAGCAGCAACTCTTGCTCCATTGCCGACACGTAGGTCCACCTCTCCTTTACTCAGCAATCTCCTCCTTCCTAGTTCCTGCACATTTGTACAAATGTGAGAACCACATCCGGTATCCAATACCCAAGATGAAGGAGCAGAAAGGTTTATCTCTATAACGTAAATATCCGAAGCGGAAGTCATACCTCCCTTCATTTTATGCAGACCCTCAATGTACGAAGGACAATTCCTCCTCCAATGACCAGCCTTGCCACAGTGGTGGCATTTCCCTTCCTTCACGGTGCTCTTCTTTTTCAGCGCAGAAGATTTGGGCTCAAGATGTGACTTAGGTCCCACCTTCGTCTTCTTGAAGCCCTTGGCCTTACCCTTGCCTTTATGTACCATCAATATGGGACTAGCAGGCTTGACCTTCTTCATGTTTATTTCGGCAGTTCGCAACATGCCTAGGAGCTCGGGCAGTGTCTTGTCTATTTCATTCATGTTATAGTTCAAGACGAACTGCTCATAACTATCCGGCAACGATTGCAGGATAAGATCTGTGGCCAACTCTTGACCCAGAGGAAAACCCAGTCTCTCCAGGTTCTCTATATACCCAATCATCTTGAGTACGTGAGTACCAACCGAGTCTCGAGCTCCCATTTTGCACTGAAATAAGGCCTTCGTGACATCGAACCTCTCTTGACGAGCTTGCCCTTGAAACATTTTCTTTAGGTGCTCGTCAATCTCCTTGCACCCCATGTTCTCGTGTTGCTTCTGAAGCTTTAGAGTTCATGGTGGCAAGCATAAGGCACTCGACCTCTAAGGCGTCATCGGTATACTTCTTATAAGCATCCTTATCAACACGGGACGAGTTCCCGGTCGGCACCTCGGAGGCTTCTTCTTCCAAGATGTAGAGCTTTCGCTCTTGCCTGAGAACAATTCTCAGGTTCCTATACCAGTCCATATAGTTCGTCCCACTAAGCTTGTCCTTCTCAAGGATAGCTCTTAGGGACAAGGTGGAGTGTGAACCACTTGCCATGGAATTCTACAAGAATTCATGCAGAATCTAATTAGTACCTTAATTTCAAAATACAATTTATTTTTAATTTGGACTTTAATTAAATACTCCCACTATTTTATTCAAAATGATAGCCCTCACTATCAATTCGGAGAGTCCATGCGAGCTACTCTCTTAGTGGACAAGATCCGTATTTCACCAACACCACGAGTCCGCTTTGGCGTTCCTCTCATAATGCGGTTATTTAGGTAGGCAACGCTTGCCAATTGCATCCTCATGCAATTCTTGTATGGCTGGTGAATAACTCCTTATTCGCATCCATCATATGGAGCATGCCAACCCTATGCCTCTAGGCACTCAACCTTTGAGGTCACCTAGTTAAGTTAGACCCGATGTCGACAGTGGGATATCACAATTATCCGCTCGCACCCTTACCAAGATAGATTAATGCACCTTGCTTTGGCAAGCCCACACTTCATCGATCGAGGCAGGAAGAGTGTCATCCATCGGAAGGCATCCGAACACTTAATATTTGATGAAGGGATTTTAATTTTAATAATAGGTTAACACTTAACCATGATCAACATTTGATCAATGTGCACATCCACAGAAAAACAAGCTTTCTAAAATCCTCATGCATCCCTTATGTGCACTACATAAGACTATCAACCTTTGATAGATGAAAGGGCTAAATCTGGACATTTAGAACTCTTCCAAATCTTCAAATTTACATGCATTGGACAAAGGCAAAGACAACTCGACTTAAAGCAGTAGACAAGCTCGTCTCTCATTGTTGGATTCAAAATCCAAAACAGAACAAGGGTTCATTAACCACTTGAGGGACGGTTACTGCTAAGGAGACAATAATTTCTAACAATTAGAAATTACCACGAAATCCCAAACGTTCCTGGTGGGGTTCCAAGACCCCCTTTTTGAAAATCATCAACATTTGATGTTCCAGTAAGAAATCTTGACATTTAGAACACTTCTAAATACCTAGATTTGCACGTACTGGAATAACCAAACTTCTGAAACAAAATTCATGACCAGAAACCTAGCTCTGATACCACTGTTGGGTTTTTCTAGAACCATACATCAGATGTAGGCGCAGCGGAAATAAACAGAAACAACCCAAAAATGCTTGGATCGGCCATGAATGTTGAATCAAGAAGTTAATAAAATACTAGGTAAAAATTACCTCAATGGGGTTGGATCAAATCCAACCAAGATGCTCCAAGAGTTGATTCCTGTCGGTGGCAAGAAGAGTTCTCACGTAGAATTATGTCTACGTCTCTACAGAAGTCCACACGAGCCGGGAGAACGCCAAGTCACGTCGCACGCAACTCGGAAGGAAGAAAGGCTGCACCTTGCACTTCCACGAATTGCTAGATCCGCTTCAGGAAGAACAATGCCGGCGACAATCGACGGAGAGGAGGTCGGCGGAGGCGAACGAGCGACGGAACTCCTTCCGTCTAGGGTTCGGGCGAGAGCGGAACACTTCCGTCGGCCTTTCTCTTTGTTAAGTTCTTATGAACCCTAAAACGAAGTCCTATTTATACCCAAAGGATAAACAGCTTCTAGAAGAATCGCTATCCGCAGACCACACATCAGAATAAGGGCTTCTGTTACAATTCGTCGGAATTTCACGGAAGATCATTCGTCGAGATTTCACGGGACAACCCGACGAAATCCGACGAATCACAACAGACGGCAACAATTGCCTAGTCAAGGCTCTCTGTGATAATTCGTCGAGATTCCACGGAATGACCCGACGAATCCCGACGAATTCCGACGAATCCAGACAGACGACAACACTTTGTCGAGTGAAGGATCTCTGTCACAGTTCGTCGAGTTTCCACGGAATGACCCGACGAATCCCGACGAATCCGACGAATCCAGACAGACGACAACACTTTGTCGAGTGAAGGATCTCTGTCACAGTTCGTCGAGTTTCCACGGAATGACCCGACGAATCCCGACGAATCCGACGAATCCAGACAGACGACAACACTTTGTCGAGTGAAGGATCTCTGTCACAGTTCGTCGAGTTTCCACGGAATGACCCGACGAATCCCGACGAATCCGACGAATCCAATCCGTGTAAACCCGACGAATTCCGACGAATCATATCCGACGAATTCAGACAGCAACATTTGCTGGACTTCCCCATTCTATATGGTGATTGGTAACCTTTACCAACACAGTCAATCTTCCAACTTCTCCACATGCTCTTATGTGCGACCCTGCAGGCTCATATCGCGTTGGCAGTGAGATTACATGTTTGACCACTTCTAGATCACAATGGCAACTCCAACAGGAACGACAGAGGAGCGTCCCGCCTCCGTTGTTGTCCCGCCTCCATTGTCGTCCCCCATCCGTTGTCGTCGCCCCTCCTTGGTCCCTACCCGTTGGTTCTCCGTTATCATCCCATTTCCACCGTCATCCCCCTCTCTCAGTTGGCCCATAACCCTGCGCGGTGCCATGTTCCATATGCCCCGTGTACTACAACGATCGCGACAGAGGAGGGCACAACAAAAGAGAGCACGATAAATGAGGGAACGACAGACAAGCTTCCCCCTCCGTTGTCGTCCCCCCTCCTTTGTTGTCCGCCCTTCGTTGTCACCCCGCTCCATTGTTGCCCGCTCCATTGTCGTCCTTTCTCCTTTCCCCTTGGTTCTCCATTGTCATCCCCTCTCCACTGTCATCCCCTACCTTCGTTGACCTGTAACCCATGCGTGGTGCCATGTTCCATGTGCTATGTTCCTCGTGTATTATGGTGATCATGAAGGAGAAGGACACAACAAAATTGGGCACGATAGATGAGGGAACGACAGAAGAGCGCCCTCCTCCGTTGTCGTCCCCCCAGCGTTGTCGTCCCCGCTCCGTTGTCGTCCCCCCTCCGTTGTTGTCCCCCTCCGCTGTCGCCCCCTCCATTGTCGCCCCCTCTGTTGTCGTCCCCCTCCGTTGTCGTCCCCCTCCGTTGTCGTCCCCCTCCGTTTCCGTCCCCCTCCGTTGTCGCCCCCTCTGTTGTCGTCCCCCTCCATTTTTTCACCTCCATTGTCGTCCCCCTCCGTTTTGCCCCCTCTGTTGTCGTCTCCCTCCATTGTCGTCCCCCGCCGTTGTCGTCCCCCGCCGTTGTCGGCCCCCCGCCGTTGTCATCCCCCTCCGTTGTCATACCCCTCCATTGTCGTCCCCTCCGTTGTGCTCCCCGTGCGCCGCGCCCCATGTACTGTGGCGTTAGTGATGGAGGAGGGCGAACAAAAAGGGCACGATAGATGAGGGAACGCAGAGGAGCATCCCCCCTCCGTTGTCGTACCCCCCCTTCATTGTCATACACCCCTCCGTTGTCGTCCCCCTTCCATTGTCGCCCCCCCCCCCCCCCCCCCCCCCCCCCCCGTTGCCGCCCGCCTCCGTGTTCCGGGCTACTGGCTCCTTGCTACGTTGTCGTCCTTGCTCCGTTGTCATCCTTACTCTGTTAATCGTCCTTACTCCGTTTCGTCCTTGCTCCGTTGTTGTCCTTTCTCCGCTGTTGTCCTTGCTCCGTTGTCGTCCTATCTCTATTGTCGTCCATGCTCCGTTGACGTCCTTGCTCTGATGCCTCCCTTGCTCTGTTGTCGTCCTTTCTCCCCCTCCTTGCTTCTTGCTCTCCCTCCTTGCTCCTTGCTCCTCTTCTTTGCTCCTTGCTCCCCCCCTCCATTATCGTCCCCTCACCTCTGTCATGCCCCCTCCGTTGCCGTCCCCCCTCCTTGCTCCTTGCCCCTTGGTTTTCCGTGGTCGCCCCCTCTCCACTGTCATCCCTCGGCCTCCATTGGCCTGTAACCCATGTGCGGTCCCTTGTTCCCCGTGCTCCTTGCCCCGTTTACTATGGCGATTGTGACAGAGGAGTTCGCAATAAAAGAGAGCACGATAGATTAGGGAACGACAGACGAGCTCCCCGCCTCCGTTGCCGTCTCCCCTCCGTTGTCGTCCCCCTCCGTTGTCGTCCCCCCTCCGTTGCCGTCCCCCCTCCATCGTCGTCCCCCTCCGTTCTTGTCCCCCTCCGTTTTCCCCCTCCATTGTCGCCCCCCTCTGTTTTGCCCCCTTCGTTGTAGTCCCCCTTCGTTGTCGTCCCCCTCTGTTGTCGTCCCACTCCGTTGTCGTGCCCCTCCGTTGTCGCCCCCTCCGTTATCGCCACCTCTGTTGTCGCCCCCTCCGTTGTCGTCCCCCTCCGTTGTCGTCCCCCTCCGTTGTCGTCCCCCTCCGTTGTCGTCCCCCTCCGTTGTCGTCCCCTTCCGTTGTCGTCCCCCTCCATTGTGCTCCTCGTGCACCGTGCCCCGTGTACCGCTGCGATCGTGATAGAGGAGGGCGCAACAAAAAGGGCACTATAGATGAGGGAAAGACAGAGGAGCACCCCCCCTCAGTTTTCGTACCCCCCTCCGTTGTCGTAACCCCCCTTCGTTGTCGTCCCCCCTTCGTTGTCGTCCCACCCTCCGTTGTCGTCCACCCTCCGTTTTGTCCCCCTCCATTGTCGCCCCCTCTGTTGTCGCCCACCTCCGTGTCCCGGGATACTTGCTCCTTGCTCCATTGTCGTCCTTGCTCTGTTGTCGTCCTTGCTCTGTTGTCGTACTTGCTCCATTGTCGTCCTTGCTCTATTATCGTCCTTACTCTGATGTCGTCCTTGCACTGCTGTCGTCCTTTCTCTGTTGTTTTCCTTGCTCCGTTGTCGTCCTATCTCTATTGTCGTCCTTACTTCGTTGACGTCCTTGCTCTGATGCCGCCCTTGCTCCGTTGTCGTCCTTGCTCCCCCCTCATTGCTCCTTGCTCCCCCTCTTTGCTCCTTGCTCCCCCCTCCACTGTCGTCCCCTCGCCTCCGTCATGCCACCTCCATTGTCATCCCCCCTCCGTTGTTGTCTCCTCTCCACCGCCACCCCGTCCATTATCGCCCCTTTTCACCATCATCCCTCCCCCGTTGCCGTTCCCTCTCCTCTATCAACCTTCCTACGTTATCGCCCCCTTTCCACCGTCATCCCCCCTCCGTTGTCCATAAAATTCCCCAAAATCTTCAACCCTACTTGCCTCTTGCCCCTCGGCTCTCCATTGTTGTCCCCTCTCCACCGTCATTCCCCTCCCTCCATTGGACCGCAACCCATCTGCCATGCCCTGTTCCCCGTGCCTTGTGTACTATGGCGATCATGACGGAGGAGGTCTCAACAAAAGAAGGCATACTAAGACATCTAATGCTTTCAGTTTTATTGTCTTTTGATGTGCCAATACATTCCATTCTAGGTGGAAGGAATACTTAAGCGAGTATGTTCAAGTGTGTTATCAAATTGATGTTCAACTTAACATGATTTGCTCTTCAATATTTTCTATTTGTCCATATTGAAAGTAGATCCAAGAACCGTCGATATTTTCTATTTCCCCCCGGTTCTTTGTTGTTGTCCCCTCTCCACCGTCATCCCCCTCCCTTCGTTGACTCGTAACCCATGCGTGGTGCCTTATTCCCCGTGCTCCATGCCCCATGTATTGTGGCGGTCGTGACGGAGGAGGGTACAACAAAAGAGGGCACAACAAAAGAGGGCACAATAGATGAGGGATCAACAAAGGAGAGCCCCGCCTTTGTTGTCGTCCCCCTCTGTTGTCCCTCCTCCGTTTTCGTCCCCCCTCCGTTGTCGTCCCCCATCCGTAGTAGTCCCACCTCCGTTGTCGTCCCCACATCCGTTGTCGTCCCCATTCTGTTGTCGTCCCCCTCCTTGCTCCTTTCCCTTGGTTCTCCATTGTCGTCCCTCCTCCGTTGTTGGCCCCCCTCCATTGTCGCCCCCTCTGTTGTCGCCCCCTCCATTGTCGCCCCCTCCGTTGTCTCCCCCCTCCGTTGTCCCCCCTCCGTTGTCCCCCCTCCGTTGTCCCCCCTCCGTTGTCGTCCCCCTCCATTGTCATCCCCCTCCGATGTCGGCCCCCCTCCGTTGTCGGCCCCCCTCCGTTGTCGTCCCCTCTCCGTTGTCTTTCCCTCTCCTTTGTTGTCCACCCTCCGCAGTCGTCCCACTTTCATTGTCGTCCCCCCTCCGTTGTCTCCCTCCCTCCATTTTCTTCCCCCTCCGTTGTCGCCCCCTCTATTGTCATCCTCCATCCATTGTCGTCCCCCTATGTTGTCCTCCTTGCACTTTTCCCCTTGATTCTTTGTTGTTGTCCCCTCTCCACCGTCATCCCACTCCCTTCGTTTACTCATAACCCATGCGTGGTGCCCTATTCCCCGTGCTCCATGCCCCATGTATTGTGGCGGTCATGACGGAGGAGGGCATAACAAAAGAGGGCACAACAAAAGAGGGCACAATAGATGAGGGATCGACAGAGGAGCGCCCCGCCTCCGTTGTCGTCCCCACCTCCGTTGTCGCCCCCATTCTGTTGTCATCCCCCTCCTTGCTCCTTTCCCCTTGGTTCTCCATTGTCGTCCCCCCTCCGTTGTCGGCCCCCTCCGTTGTCGGCCCCCCTTCGTTGTCGGCCCCCCTTCGTTGTCGTCCCCTCCGTTGTCGCCCCCCTTCGTTGTCGCCCCCTCCGTTGTCGCCCCCTCCGTTGTCCCCCCCCTCCCCCGTTGTCGCCCCCTCCATTGTCGCCGCCCTCCGTTGTCGCCCCCTCCGTTGTCGCCCCCTCCGTTGTCGCCCCACCTCCGTTGTCGTCCCACCTCCGTTGTCATCCCACCTCCGTTGTCGTCCCCCCTCCGTTGTCGTCATCCCCGTTGCCGCCCCCTCCATTGCCGCCCCCCCCGCTTCGTTGTCGTCCTCGCTCCATTGTCGTCCCCCCTCCGTTGTTGTCCCCCTACGCTGTCGTACTCCCTCCGTTGTCGTCCCCATTCCGTTGTCGTCTCCCCCTCCGTTGTCGTCCCCCCTCCGTTGTCATCTTTCGTCCCCCCTCCGTTGTAGACCTCCCTCCGTTGTCGTCCCTCTCCGTTGCCGTCCCCCCTCCTTTGTCGTCCCCCCTCCATTGTCGTCCTCGCGCCTTGCTCCTTTCCCCTTGGTTCTTTGTTGTCGTCCCTACTACACCGTCATCACACTCCTTCCGTTTTCCCATAACCCGTGAGTGGTGCCCAGTTCCTCGGGCTCCGTTTCCCGTGTACTGTGGCTATCGTGACGGAGGAGGGCGCAACAAAAGAGGGCAAGATAGATGAGGAAATGATAGAGGAGTGCCCCCCCTCCGTTGCCGTCCTTGCTCTTTGCTCCTTGCCCCGTGGTTCTCTGTTGTCATCTCCTCTCCACCGTCATTCCCCTCCCTCTGTTGGCACGTAACTCGTGCACGGTGACCTGTACCCCGTGCTCTGTGCCCCGTGTTCTGTGGCGATCGTGACGGAGGATGGCGCAATAAAAGAGGGCACCATAGATGAGGGAACGACAGAGGAGCGCCCACTCCGTTGCCATCCCCCCTCCGTTGCCGTTCACCGTTTGTTGACGACCCCCTCCGTTGACGTCGCCCCTCCGCCGTCGTCCTCCCTCCATTGTCGTCCCCCCCTCCGATGCAACCCCCTCGTTGTCATCCCCCTCCGTTGCTCGTCCCCCTCCGTTGCTCTGTTCCCCCTCCGTTGCTCCGCCCCCTCTGTTGCTTCGTCGACCCTCTGTTGCTTTGTCCCCCCTCCGTTTCTCCGTTGCTCAGTTGCTCAGTTGCTCAGCTTCTCCACTGATCCCATGCTCCCCATCCCCTGCCCCCTCCTTGCTCCCCCATCCATTGTCGTCCCCTCTCCACCGTCGTCCCCCCTCTGTTGTCGTCCCCCCTTCGTTGTCATTCCCTATCCATCATCATCCCCCTCCGTTGCCGTCCCCTCTCCATTGTCATCCCTCCTCTGTTGTTCGCTCTCCATCGTTATCCCCCTACGTTGTCGCCCTCTCCACCGTCACCGCCTCCATTTTCCATAGCAGCCCCCAAAATCCCCAAACATACTTGCTCCTCTCCCCTTGGTTCTCTGTTGTCACCCCTCTCCACCATCGCCCCCTCCCTACGTTGGCACGTAACTTGTGCGCAGTGCCCTGTTCCCCGTGCCCCGTTCCCCATGCTCCGTGTACTGTGGCGATCGTGACAGAAGAGTGCGCAAAAAAGGGCATGATAAATGCGGTAACGACAAGGAGCGCCCCACCTCCATTGTCGCCCCCCTTCGTTGTCATCCCCTCTGTTGCCATCCCCCCTTCGTTGTCGTCCCCCATCCGTTGTCGTCCCCCATCCGTTGTCGTCCCCCCCTCCGTGTTCGTCCCCACTCCATTGTTGTCCCCCCTCCTTTGTCGTCCCCCTCCTTGCTCCTTGCCCCCTGGTTCTCCGTTGTCTCCCCCTCTCCACCGTCATCCTTCGGCCTCCATTGGCCTGTAACCCATGTGCTGTGCCCTGTTCCCCGTGTTCCTTGCCCCATGTGCTATGACGATCGTGACAGAGGAGGGCGCAATCACGATAGATGAGGGAACGACAGAGGAGCGTCCCGCCTCCGTTGTTATCCCGCCTCCATTGTCGTCCCCCATCCGTTGTAGTCACCCCTTCTTGGTCCTTACCCCTTGGTTCTCCGTTATTATTCCCTTTCCACCGTCATCCCCCTCTCTCCGTTGGCCCATAACCCTGCGCGGTGCCATGTTCCTCATGCTCTGTGCCCCGTGTACTACGACGATCGCGACAGAGGAGGGCACAACAAAAGAGCGCACGATAAAGGAGGGAACGACATACATGCTTCCCCCCTCCGTTGTCGTCCCCCCTCCTTTATTGTCCGCCCTTCGTTGTCACCCCGCTCCATTGTTGCCCGCTCCATTGTCGTCCTTGCTCCTTGCCCCTTGGTTCTCCGTTGTCGTCCCCTCTCCACTGTCATCCCCTACCTTCGTTGACCTGTAACCCATGCGTGGTGCCATGTTCCATGTGCTATCTTCCTCGTGTATTATGGTGATCATGAAGGAGAAGGTCATAACAAAATTGGGCACGATAGATGAGGGAACGACAGAAAAGCGCCACCCCCCCCCTCCGTTGTCGTCTCCCCAGCGTTGTCGTCCCCGCTCCGTTGTCGTCCCCCCTCCGTTGTCGTCCCCCTCCATTGTCGTCCCCCTCCGTTGTTTCCCCCTCCGTTGTCGTCCCCTCCGATGTCGCCCCCTCCGTTGTCGTCCCCCTCCGTTGCCGTGCACCTCCGTTGTCGTCCCCCTCCGTTTTCGTCCCCCTCCGTTGTCGTCCCCCTCCGTTGTCGCCCCCTCCGTTGTCGTCCCCCTCCATTTTTTCACCTCCATTGTCGTCCCCCTCCGTTTTGCCCCCTTTGTTGTCGTCCCCCTCCGTTGTCGTCCCCCGCCGTTGTCGTCCCCCGCCGTTGTCGCCCCCCGCCGTTGTCGCCCCCCGCCGTTGTCGTCCCCCTCCGTTGTCATACCCCTCCGTTGTCGTCCCGTCCGTTGTGCTCCCCGTGCGCCGTGCCCCATGTACTGTGGCGTTAGTGATGGAGGAGGGCGCAACAAAAACGGCACGATAGATGAGGGAACGCAGAGGAGCATCCCCCCTCCGTTGTCGTACCCCCCCTCCGTTGTCATACCCCCCTCCGTTGTCGTCCCCCTTCCATTGTCGCCCCCTCCGTTGTCGCCCGCCTCCGTGTTCCGGGCTACTGGCTCCTTGCTCCGTTGTCGTCCTTGCTCCGCTGTCATCCTTACTCTGTTATCGTCTTTACTCCGTTGTCGTCCTTGCTCCGTTGTTGTCCTTTCTTCGTTGTTGTCCTTTCTTCGTTGTTGTCCTTGCTCCGTTGTCGTCCTATCTCTATTGTCATCCATGCTCCGTTGACGTCCTTGCTCTGATGCCTCCCTTGCTCTGTTGTCGTCCTTGCTCCCCCTCCTTGCTCATTGCTCTCCCTCCTTGCTCCCCCCTCTTCGCTCCTTACTCCCCCCTCCATTTTTGTCCCCTCTCCTCTGTCATGCCCCCTCCGTTGCCGTCCCCCCTCCTTGCTCCTTGCCCCTTGGTTTTCCGTGGTCGCCCCCTCTCCACTGTCATCCCTCGGCCTCCATTGGCCTGTAACCCATGTGCACTGCCTTGTTCCCCGTGCTCCTTGCCCCGTTTACTATGGCGATCGTGACAGAAGAGGGCGCAATAAAAGAGAGCACGATTGATGAGGGAAAGACAGACGAGCTCCCTGCCTCCGTTGCCGTCCCCCCTCCGTTGTCGTCCCCCCTCCGTTGTTGTCCCCCTCCGTTTCCCCCCGCCATTGTCGTACCTCTCAGTTTCCATCCCCCTCCGTTGTCGTCCCCCTCCATTGTCGTCCCCCCCTTCGTTGCCATCCCCCCTCCGTTGCCATCCCCCCTCCGTTGTCGTCCCCCCTCCGTTGTCGTCCCCCCTCCATTGTCGCCCCCCTCAGTTGTTGTCCCCCTCCGTTGTTGTCCCCACTCTGTTGTCATCCCCCATCCGTAGTAGTCCCACCTCTGTTGTCGTCCCCCTCCGTTGTCGTCCCCCTCCGTTGTCGCCCCTCCGTTGTCGTCCCCCTCCGTTGTCGTCCCCCTCCGTTGTCGTCCCCCTCCGTTGTCGTCCCCCTCCGTTGTCGTCCCCCTCCATTGTGCTCCTCGTGCACCGTGTACCGCTGCGATCGTGATGGAGGAGGGCGCAACAAAAAGGGCACGATAGATGAGGGAACGACAAAGGAGCATCCCCCCTCAGTTTTCGAACCCCACTCCGTTGTCGTAACCCCCCTTCGTTGTCGTCCCCCCTTCGTTGTCGTCCCCCCCTCCGTTGTCGTCCACCCTCCGTTTCGTCCCCCTCCATTGCCGCCCCCTCCGTTGTCGCCCACCTCCGTGTTCTGGGATACTTGCTCCTTGCTACGTTGTCGTCCTTGCTCCGTTGTCGTCCTTGCTCTGTTGTCGTCCTTGCTCTGTTGTCGTCCTTGCTCTATTATCGTCCTTACTCTGTTGTCGTCCTTGCTCTGTTGTTGTCCTTTCTCTGTTGTTGTCCTTGCTCCGTTGTCGTCCTATCTCTATTGTCGTCCTTGCTCCGTTGACATCCTTGCTCTGATGCCGCCCTTGCTCCGTTGTCGTCCTTGCTCCTCCCTCATTGCTCTTTGCTCCCCCTCTTTGCTCCTTGCTCCTCCCTCCGCTGTCGTCCCCTCGCCTCCGTCATGCCACCTCCGTTGTCATCCCCCCTCCGTTGTTGTCCCCTCTCCACCGTCACCCCCTCCATTATCGCCCCTTTTCACCATCATTCCTTCCCCGTTGTCGTTCCCTCTCCTCTATCAACCTTCCCACGTTATCGCCCCCTTTCCACCGCCAACCCCCCTCCGTTGTCCATAAAATTCCCCAAAATCTTCAACCCCACTTGCCTATTGCCCCTCGGTTCTCCATTGTTGTCCCCTCTCCACCGTCATCCCCCTCCCTCCATTGGACCGCAACCCATCTGCCATGCCCTGTTCCCCGTGCCTTGTGTACTGTGGCGAACATGATGGAGGAGGTCTCAACAAAAGAAGGCATACTAAGACATCTAATGCTTTCAGTTTTATTGTCTTTTGATGTGCCAATACATTCCATTATAGGTGGAAGGAATACTTAAGCGAGTATGTTTAAGTGTGTTATCAAATTGATGTTCAACTTAACATGATTTGCTCTTCAATATTTTCTATTTGTCCATATAGAAAGTAGATCCAGGAACCGCCGATAGACAATTTTTTTGATAAAATTAAGGTCCTTTGCTGAAGGAAATACTTCCTTTTTCCTTCATACTTGATGACCTCATTGAAAATAGCTTTATTTAGAACCCGTTGGTTTTCTCAGCACTGCCGATATCATGCTTATAGTTTCTTTTTCCTCTTATTTTATGTATTTTCATACACTATTTAATATTTAAAAAATTGATCATCCATAAATGACGAAATATATATTAATTGCATGAAACTTACATTTCGTCACATTATTTTGCCTCCTGGGACACCTCTCCCATCCTAGACACCTCTGCTGCACCGAATGATTCCTCCACCTTGGACGCCTCCTCCAACGCTGCTCCATAAATCTCTTATCTTTAAAGCCCTCAGACGCTGCCCCTGTCACGACCTTCGCATCCTCGACTACTTTTGTTGTTTTGTCCCTTGCCTCCCCACCTCGGATGATATGCGGCCTTGGATGCCTTCTTCGCCGCCTCGGATGCCTCCTCTGCCACCTCGGACGCCCCCTCTGCCGCCTCGGACGCCATCTCCTCCACCGAAGACGCCTCCTCCGCCGTCTGAAATGATGCCTCTGCCACCTTTGGTGCCTAATCCCTAATCGCTAATCCTTAATCATTAATTCCTAACGCTAAAGCCATAAGCCCTAAAGCCATAAATCCCTAAAGCCCTAAAGCCAATAAACGTGTTTGATGCTGCCTCCGCCGCCTTCTACGACGCCTCTACTATCTTGTATAACGCCTCTACTGCCATAGAATCTGCTCGGACGTCTCCCACGTTGCTGCCTCTGGATACGTCCTAATCCCTTAGCCATAAATCCCATAAGTCCTAAATACTTAAAGACCATAAGCCTTAAAGCCCTAAAGTTCTTCGCCTCCTCGGAATTCTCCTTCGCCGTCTCGGACCCCTAAGCCATCTCAGACACCTCCACCGTCTCGGGCGTAACGTCACTAATCCCCAACCCTTAATAACTAAGCTCTAAACACTCCTCGAACTCAGCCTCAGACGCCGCCTATGTTGCCACGTATACGTCCTCCTTGGCCTCAGACGCCGCCTTCATCATCTCAGATGCTGCTTTGTATGCCGCCTCCGTCCTCTTGGCTGCTGTCGACCCGGACTGCTCTGCCGCCTGGGATGCCTCGACCCCCTTGGATTCCGCCTCTAACACCTCCCTAATCCCTAATCACCTATGCCCATTAGCCATTAAGCCTCTAAGACTTAAGCCCTATGCCCTAAGGCTTTAAAGGCCCTAAATTCCTTCGTCCCTAAATGCCCCCAAAATATGTACCCACCCAGTCGTGCCCTCTTCCATCATTCACCACCCAACTTCTGTGAACCCTCATCCCTCTTTCCCCACCTCCTTTTATCGCTCCATCCCCCCAGCATCCCTATCCTTTGGGGAATTAAGGACGACAAAGTGGGAACGGTGGTGGGGGTGGGTCCTGAGTTCTGGGTCATGGGTCATGGAATGTGCCCTGCAACCCGTGCATGGTGCCTTGTGCCCCGTGTTCCATGGCGAGCATGACGGAGGAGGGCGCAACAAAAGAGGGCATGAAAGAGGTGGGAACGACAGAGGAGCTTCTGACCTCTTACGTCCCCCTACCCCCCTTCGTCGTCCCTCTGTTGTCATCCCCTCTCCATCGTCATCCCCCCTCCGTGCCCCTTGTATTATGGCAAGCGTGACAGAGGATATCACAACAAAAGAGGGCACGACAGAGGAGGCAACGAGAGAGGAGCGCCTAACCTTTGTCGTCCCCCTGCCCCCACCGTCATCCATCCTCCGTCGTCGTCCCCTCTCCACTATCATCCCTTCTCCGTCGTTTTCCCCTCTACACGTCATCCCTCCTCCGTGGTAGCCCCCTCTCCACCATCATACCTCCTTTGAGATCGCCCCCTCTCCACCATCATCCCTCCTCCGAGGTCGTCCCCTTTCCACAGCCATCCCCCTCCGTTGCCGACCCCCTCCACTGTCATCCCACCTGCGTTTTCGTCCTTGCTCATCCATGCTTCTCCTTGATTCTCCTTACTGCTCCATTCTCCTCCCGCCTTACTCCTCCTTGCTCCTCCCTCCTAGCTCCCCCTCCTCCCCCCTCCTCCCCACTCCTTTCTCCTTGCTCCCCCTCCTTGCTTCTTGCTCCTGCCTCCTTGCTCCCTCATCCCCCCTTCATCGTCGTCCCCTCTCCACCATCATCCCCATTCCATTGCCATCCCCACTCCATTGTCGTCCTTCTCCACCGTCTTCTCCTTCTGTTGTCGTCCCCCCTCGTCTATAATCTCTCCTCCATTGTCGTTCCGTCTCCACCGTCATCCACCTACGTTGTCGCCCCCTCTCCACCATCACCCCCTCCGTTGTTCACATAAGCCCTCAAAATCCCCAACCCTACTTGCTCATTGCCCATTGTCGTCCCCTCTTGTGCGTAATCTATCTCCGTTGTCGTTCCCACTCCACCGTCATACCCCTACGTTGTTCTTCATTTTCGTCCCCTCTCCACCGTCATCCCCTTCCCTTCGTTGGCCCATAACCCGTGCGTGATGCTCTGTTCCCCGTGTCCCGTTTACTGTTGTGATCGTGACGGAGGAAGGCGCAACGGAAGAGGGCATGATAGATGAGGGAACAACAGAGGAGCCCCCCACCCCCCGTTGTCGTCCCCCCTCCATTGTCGTCCCCCCTCCGTTGTCGTCCCCCCTCCGTTGTCTTCCCCACTCCGTTGTCGTCCCCACTCCGTTGTCGTCCCCACTCCGTTGTCGTCCCCACCCTCCGTTGTCATCCTTGCTCCTTGCCGCTTGCTCCTTGCCCATTGGTTCTCCGTTGTCATCCCCTCTCCACCGTCATCCCCTCCCTCCATTGGCCCGTAACCCGTGTGCGGTGCCCTGTTCTTCGTGCTCCATGCCCTGTGTACTGTGGAGATCGTGAAAGATGAGGGCGCAACAAAAGTGGTCACGATAGATGAGGGAACGATGGTGATGCCCCACCTCCTCCGTTGTCTTCCACCCTCTGTTGCCTTCCCCCCTCCGTTGACGTCCCCCTCCGTTGCTCCTTGTAGGAGGGCAAGACAAAAGAGGGCACAATAGATGAGGGAGCGACAGAGGAGTGTCCCGCCTCCATTGTCGCCCCCCTAAGTTGTTGTCCCCCTCCGTTGTTGTCCCCACTCCGTTGTCATCCCCCATCCGTAGTAGTCCCACCTCCGTTGTCATCCCCACCTTCATTGTCGTTCCCACTCTATTGTTGTCCCCTTCCTTGCTCCTTCCCCCTTGGTTCTCCATTGTCGTCCCCCCTCCGTTGTCGTCCCCCCTCAGTTGTCGTCCCCCTCCGTTGTCGCCCCCCTCTGTTGTCGCCCTCCTCCGTTGTCGTTCCCCTCCGTTTATCGTCCCCCTCCGTTGTCGCCCCCCCCCCCTCCGTTGTCGCCCCCCTCCGTTGTCGTCCCCCTCCGTTGTCGTCGCCCCTCCGTTGTCGCCCCCTCCGTTGTCGCCCCCCTCCATTGTCGCCCCCTCCCTCCGATGTCGCCCCCACTCCATTGTCGCCCCTCCGTTGTCGCCCCCCTCTGTTGTCGTCCCCCCTCTGTTGTCGTCCCCCCATTCGTTGTCGTCCCACCTCCGTTGTCATCCCCAACCCTCTGTTGTCGTCCCCCACCCTCCGTTGTCGTCCCCCACCCTCCGTTGTCGTCCCCCACCCTCCATTGTCGTCCCCCCGCTGTCGACCCCCCCCCTCGCTCCGTTGTCGTCCCCCTCGCTCCGTTGTCGTCCCCCTCGCTCCGTTGTCGTCCCAACCTCCACTGTCATCCCCCCTCCACTGTCATCCCCCCTCCACTGTTGTCCCCCCTCTGCTATCGTACTCCCTTCGTTGTCGTACCCACTCCATTGTCGCCCCCTCCGTTTTCATCCCCCCCTCCATTGTTGTCCCCCCTCCGTTATAGACCTCCCCCTGTTGTCGTCCCTCTCCGTTGTCATCCCCCCCTTCCGTTGTCATCCCCCCTCCATTGTCGTCCTTGCGCTTTGCTCCTTTCCCCTTGGTTCTTTTGTTCTCGTCCCCACTACACCGTCATCACACTCCCTCCGTTTTCCCATAACCAGTGAGCGGTGCCCAGTTCCTCGGGCTCCATTCCCCGTGTACTGTGGCTATCGTGACGGAGGAGGGCGCAACAAAAGAGGGCTCGATAGATGGGGGAATGACAGTGGAGTGCCCCCTCCGTTGTCGTCCTTGCTCTTTGCTCCTTGCCCCGTGGTTCTCTGTTGTCATCTCCTCTCCACCGTCATTCCCCTCCCTCCGTTGTCACGTAACTCATGCACAGTGCCCTGTACCCCGTTCTCCTTGCCCCGTGTACTGTGGTGATCGTGATGGAGGAGGGCGCAACAAAAGAGGACACCATAGACGAGGGAACGACAGAGGAGCACCCCCTCTGTTGCCATCCCCCTCCGTTGTCGTCCCCCCTCCGCTGTCATCCCCGTCCGCTGACGTCCCCCTCCGCTGTTATCCCCGTCCGTTGTCGTCCCCCCTCCGTTGCTACCCCCTCGTTGTCGTCCCCCTTCTGTTGCTCGTCCCCCCTCCATTGCTCTGTTCCCCCCTCCGTTGTTCCGCCCTCCTCCGTTGCTCTGTCGCCCCTCTGTTGCTTCATCCCCCCTCCATTTCTCCGTTGCACAGTTACTTCGTTTCTCCGATGCTCCACTGATCCCATACTCCCCCTCCCCTGCTCCCCCCTCCTTCCTCCCCCTCCTTGCTCCCCCCTCTGTTGTCGTCCCCTCTCCACTATCGTCCCCCCTCTGTTGTCGTCCCCCCTTCGTTGTCATTCCCTCTCCACCGTCATCCCTTCTCCATTGTCATCCCCTCTCCCTTGTCATCCCTCCCAAGGATTGGAAATAATATATTTATGGGATAATATATTATAATATATTGTAAGCAATATATTGTATTGTCTATTTGACAATAACAATATACTGTATTGTTATTTTGACAATAACAATTTATTGGCAATAATATTGTACATTTAAAATTTTAAAAATATATAAAATATATATAACAAAAAAATATAAAATAAGATTTGTGAGCCCCCCAAAAATTAAAAACATATATAATATATAGGTATAGTATAGTATATATATTTTTAATTTTTCCCGCATTCATTCCTGCTAAAGATTTGTGATTCCTGAAATCCCGCTGAAATTAAATGACATTCGGCAAAGGGTGCGGCTTGCTCTTTCATTATCACATGGACGGGATTTTAATCCGCCCCTTCCGTCCTCGCTTAGTCGCTCGCCCTAGCCTTCCGTTCTCGCTCAGTCGCTCGCTCAGAGCGGAGGCGCGGATATCGGGCAGCTCATCGGCCTCCCCTTCCAGATATCGAGCTGATGTCAAAGTTATCGACGCTCAAGGAGTCAGGTAGATTGCGTCTCTCAACATCATTGCGTCCAGTCAAACGAAATGCAACCCGTTGGATTGGGGTCAACAACATGTTCGAGCAGTTTGAACGATTATTGCATTTCCAGAATGCGCTTTTCGGGGCACTGATTGAAGCATTTCCAGAATTCAACTTTGAGGCATATTTGGGAACTGATGCATCTACCGTTCACAGTAAATAATTTGAAAAAGCCATTATCAAAATCCAATCAGGAATCGAAGTCCAACTGGATTCAGATGAAAAGACATATGTTCAATCATTGAAGGTGCAACATAACAACGTCAAGAGTATTGATGATAATGATGACTTTGGCTTGCCATTTGCCGAACGTGCACTCAAAAGACAGCGAAAGCAACATGAAAGAACGACTTACATTGATACTAGGTTTCTGATGCCCACATCGAATCATGTAGAGCGGTTGTTCTCCATGTACGCCGAAGGCTACTGCCACGTACTTTGGAAGCATTGGTTTTCCAAACAAAATCAAGATTTATGGAATTTGGCTTTGATGTCTGTTGTCGTGAATGAAGAAACAATTGATGATGAAAACCAAAATGACGAGGATGAGGAGTTGGACTTTTGAAATGCTATATTATTTTGTCTGTCAATATAGTTGGACTTTTGAAATGTTAATATATTGTATTTGCATTTTTAGCATTTACAATACAATATATTGTATTGCTAGCATTGCAATACAAATATATTGAATTGTTAGCATTACAATATCAATATACTGTATTGTTTATTCTCAAAATTACAATACAATATCAGATAATATTGTTCCAATCCCTGATCCCTCCTCTGTTGTTGTTCGCTCTCCATCGTTATCCCCCCTACGTTGTTGCCCCCTCTCCACCGTCAGACCCATCCGTTTTCCACAGATGCCCCCAAAATCCCCAACCCTACTTGCTCCTCTCCCTTTGGTTCTCCGTTGTCGTCCCCCTCCGTGTTCGTCACCACTCCATTGTTTCCCCCCTCCGTTGTCGTCCCCCTCCTTGCCCCTTGCCCCTTGGTTCTCCGTTGTCTCCCCCTCTCCACTGTCATCCATCGGCCTCCATTGGCCTGTAACCCATGTGCGGTGCCCTGTTCCCCGTGCTTCTTGGCCTGTAACCCATGTCGGTTGTCCCCCTTCCGTTGTCGTCCCCCCACAGTTGTCTCCCCCTCCGTTGTCGTCCCCCCTCCGTTGTCGTCCCCCAACCGTTGTCTCCCCCCCCCTCCGTTGTCTCCCCCCCCCCCCCCTCCGTCGTCGCCCCCCTCCGTCGTCGCCCCCCTCCGTCGTCGCCCCCCTTCGTTGTCGCCCCCCTCCGTTGACATCCCCCCTCCGTTGGCGTCCCCCTCTGTTGCCGTCCCCCTCTGTTGCCGTCCCCCTCCGTTTCGCCCCTTCCCTTTTGCCCCTTTCGTTGTTGTCCCCCTCTGTTGTAATCCCCCTCCGTTGTGCTCCCTGTGCGTCGTACCCCGTGTACTGTGGCGATCGTGATGGAGCAGGCCGCAACAAAAAGGGCACGATAGATGAGGGAACGACAGAATAGCATCCCCCTCCGTTGTCGTATCCCCCCTCCGTTGTCGTACCCCCCCTCGTTGTCGTTCCCCCTCCGTTGTTGTCCCCCTCCATTGTCGCCCCCCTCCGATGTCGCCCCCTCTGTTGTCGCCCCCTTTGTTGACGCCCCCTCCATTGTCTCCCGCCTCCATGTTCCGAGATACCGGCACCTTGCTCCATTGTCGTCCTTGCACTATTGTCGTCCTTGCTCCGTTGTCGTCATTGCTCTGTTATCGTCCTTACTCTGTTTTCATCCTTGCTCTATTGTCGTCGTTTCTCCGTTGTTGTCCTTGCTCTGTTGTCGTCCTATCTCTATTGTCGTCCTTGCCCTGATGCCGCCCTTGCTCCCCCCTCCTTGCTCCTTGCTCCCCCTCTTTGCTCCTTGCTCCCCACTTCATTGTCGTCCCCTCGCCTCTGTCATGCCCCCTCTGTTGTCATCCCTGCTCCGTTGTTGTCCCCTCTCCACCGTCATCCCCCTCCATTATCATCCCCTTTCCACCATCATCCCTCCCCCGTTGTCGATCCCTCTCCTCTGTCAACCTTCCTATGTTATCGCCCCTTTCCACCGTCATCCCCCTCCGTTGTCCATAAAATTCCCCAAAATCTTCAACCCTACTTGTCTCTTGTCCATCTGTTCTCCATTGTTGTTCCCTCTCCACCGTCATCCCCCCTCCCTCCATTGGACCGCAACCCATCCGCCATGCCTGTTCCCCGTGCCTTGTGTACTGTGGCGATCATGACGGAGGAGGTCTCAACAAAAGAAGGCAGACTAAGACATATAATGCTTTCAGTTTTATTGTCTTTTAATGTGCGAATACATTCCATTCTAGGTGGAAGGAATACTTTAGCGAGTATGTTCAAGTGTGTTATCAAATTGGTGTTCAACTTAACATGATTTGCTCTTCAATATTTCTATTTGTCCATCCATGAACCGCCGATAGACAATTTTTTTGAAAAAATTACGGCCCTTTGCTGAAGGAAATACTTCCTTTTTCCTTCATACTTGATGACCCCATTGAAAATAGCTTTATTGAGAACCCGTTGGTTTTCTCAACACTGCCGATATCATGCTTATAGTTTCTTTTTCCTCATATTTTATGTATTTACACACTATTTAATATTCAAAAAAATGATCATCCATAAATGACGAAATATATATTAATTGCATGAAACTTACATTTCATCACATTATTTTGCCGTCTAGGACGCCTCTCCCAACTTAGACACCTCTGCTGCACCGAATGATTCCTCCACCTTGGACGCCTCCTCCAACGCTGCTCCATAAATCTCTTATCTTTTAAGCCCTCAGACGCCGCCTCTGTCGCGGCCTCCGCATCCTCGACTACTTTTGTTGTTTTGTCCGTTGCCTCCCCACCTCGGCTGATATGCCGCCTTGGATGCCCTCTTTGCTGCCTCGGATGCCTCCTCTGCCGCCTCGGACGCCATCTCCTCCACCAAAGACGCCGCCTCAGGCTCCTCCGCCGTTTGAAATGATGCCTCCGCCACCTAATCCCTAATCTCTAATTCTTAATCATTAATTCTTAACTCTAAAGCCATAAGCCCTAAAAACATAAATCCCTAAATCCCCAAAGCCCAATAAACGTGTTTGATGTTGCCTCTGCCGCCTTGTACAACGCCTCTACCGCCTTGTACAACGCCTCTACCGCCTTAGAATCTGCTCGGACGTCGCCCTCGTTGCTGCCTCTAGATACGTCCTAATCCCTTAGCCATAAATCCCATAAGTCCTAAAGACTTAAAGACCATAAGCCTTAAAGCCCTTCGTCTCCTCGGAATCCGCCTCGGACTCTGCTTCCGCCGCCTCTGACCCTTAAGCCATCTCAGACACCGCCTCCACCGCCCCGGGCGTAACGTCACTAATCCCTAACCCTTAATCCTTAAGCTCTAAATGCTCCTCGGACGCAGCCTCAGACGTCGCCTATGTTGCCTCGTATGTGGCCTTCGTGGCCTCAGACGCCGCCTTCGTCGTCTCAGACGCTGCTTTATATGTCACCTCCATCCTCTTGGCTGCTGTCGCCCCGGATAGCTTGCCGCCTGGGATGCCTCCACACCCTTGGACTCTACCTCTAACACCTCCCTAATCCCTAATCACCTATGCCCATAAGCCATTAAGCCTCTAAGACTTAAGCCTTATACCCTAAAGCTCTAAAGGCCCTAAAATCCTTCATTCCCAAAAGCCCCCAAAATATGTACCCACCCAGTCGTGCCCTCTTCTATCATTCACCACCAAACTTCTGTGAACTCTCATCCCTCTTTCCCCACCTCCTTTTGTTGCTCCATCCCTCCCACCCGCCATCTCTATCCTTTGGGGAATTATGGACAACAAAGTGGGAACGGTGGTGGGGGTGGATCCTGAGTCCTGGGTCATGGGTCCTGGCATGTGCTCTGCAACCCGTGCATGGTGCCCTGTGCCCGTGCTCCGTGGAGAGCATGACGGAGGAGGGCACAACAAAAGAGGGCATGATAGAGGAGGGAACGACAGAGGAGCTCCCGACCTCTTACGTCCCCCAACCCCCCTCCATCGCCCCTTCCGTTGTCGTCCCCTCTCCATCGTATCCCCCTTCCGTCATCATCCCCTCTCCATCGTCATTCCCTCTCCACTACCACCCCCCTCCGTTGTCGTCCCCTCTCCACCGTCATACCCCCTACGTTCCTCTCCACCGTCATACCCCCTACGTTCCCTATGCATCGTCATCCCCCTCCGTTGTCGTCCCGTCTCCACCGTCATTCCCCTCGGTTGTTCACAGAATCCCGCCAAACCCCAAACCCTGCTTGCTCCTTGCTCTTTGGTCCTTGTTCCTCCGTTGTCATTCCCTCTCCACCGTCCTCCACCCTCCATCCTCGTCCCCAGAAGCCCCCAAAATCTGAGCCCACCTAATCGTGCCCTGCTTCGTCATTCACTACCCAACATCTGTAACCCTCATTCCTCTTCCCCCACCCCATTTGTCACTCCATCCCCTTCAACAGAACAGAGATCTGCCTGCCTGCAAAACAAACCACAAACTGGGGCATAGGCGACAAGCACACAGAACAACATGAAATATCAAAATACAGATATGGGGAGCACAATGTGCTTACCCCCAACAGAATAGCGCGCAATTGCACACCACAACGGGCCAAAATGTGCACTTTGAGTGAAAGTGTAAACGAGTGAAATATAATCAATAATGAACTAAAAGTGGAGTGCAAGTGAGTGAAAACCAGCCCGCATGAGTCCAAAAAACACTATAAATACCAGACTCATCACACCCCCAGACTTAAACATTTGCTCGTCCTGAGCAAATCACTCCTCAAGTGGACAAGAAAACGAATAACTGGCTTAGAAATTGCAAGGGCGAAGTACCATGTGAAGTCCCATGCTCACGCTCATAAAAATACAGTAGAAGAAATTTCTAATTATGCACAATCATTTATATTTTTCTAAGAGCGTATCTATATATTGTTTTTACTCAAAAATCGAATCGCGGTGAATCATCCGGTCACGCGTAGGAAGAAAGTAGACTGATTGCTAAGGTGAGCATTGCCAAAGATCGGTGCGCGTAGGAAGAAAGTAGACTGATCGCTAAGGTGAGCATTGCCATAGATCAGTGCTCAGGACAACCTCCAAAGAAATACATCAATGTTGGTGACCATAAGCTCACCCGTTCGCACTCTCTCCACGACATTGGTTGGTTCAATTGCGCGACTCAGTAGGACTTTAGATTTAAACGAGGCTTGGGTTACGGTAGGGTATACAAGGATAAACGAGATGGCTCACGCACCTAACCCAAACGAGCTAACACAATACAAATTATCCAAACACCAACAGTACAAGCGGGTGCACCACACCCCCAGACTTGGACTTGACAACATGGGTGTGTGCACCGCCTACTCCCAACTACTAATTTCACATAATTATTTACATTTCATTCATTTCACATACTTTTTCTTTTTCAAAATTTCTTTTTCAAAATTTCTTTTCTCAAATTTTTTCACAAGCAATTTCAGGAAATTTCTCAATGCGGCACATCCACGCATTCACAAAAAACAACACCACATCGACACCCCAAAATGAAATACACACTAAGCTCAGATTTGGGTATGCGACTAAGATCGACTTTCTGGCTTTGGTGACATATTGGTGGAGCTGAATCCAAAAGACGGGGTAGGCACATCTACGCATTCACAAAAAACAACACCACATCGGCACCCCCAAAATGAAATACACACTAAGCTCAGATTTGAGTATGCGACTAAGATCGACTTTCCGGCTTTGGTGACATATTGGTGGAGCTGAATTCAAAAGACGGGGTAGGCACAAAGGGCTAGCGAGGATATAGTGATTGGAATGGAGCATAAGCTCAACCGGGCCAAAATGATGGCCTACATAACACTCGCGCGTTTGAAATAACCTATACTCATGATTCAAGAATAGCTTTGGGCAAGTTCTTAGCCACCGAGAAAGACTATCCATAGGAATATGCACAACACATAATTCGCCTGTCTTATCCTGCGAAACATACTCAATAATGTCGTCATAAACGAATGTAGTAGTATACACAAGAGGGGGAGGAATAGTGCTTGGATAAAAATCAAGCACAGATTCTTCACAAAGAATCGATTCCCTGGGTAATGATAAATGCACATGGGAAATGGGCTCAACCATGTCGGCACATAGATTAGCCACACATCTCATGGCTGTATCCACATCACTCCCTTCAAAACATGAAGGTGACACGAACACATAACCAGAGGTCGAAGATGTGCCGCCAGAAGCAGGAGTCGGGATGATCCGGATATCCGGCTCGTCATCCTCGTCGAATTGGCGAAGATACTCGGCACAATCCTTCAAAGTGTAATTTGTGCTTCGACAAAACAAGCACCGTTTTGTATTACTCCTCGGTCCTTGCGGGGCCAGAGAGGAATACAAAAACGGTAAATGCGGCGAGGACGAGTGGCCATAAGACTTGGGCACGGAGTTTGAAGGACTGTAAGAGAACGGTGCTCTATACACTGGGCCACGAGAATTATGCCCACCATCTGCAGTAGGGCATTTATCACTACTATGGTTGTAATCACCACACCATCTGCAACGAATATTAAGGTGAGCAAACATGGTGTGAGAACAATGGATTCAACAAGAACAAACACTCTTTGCAAACCACCACACCCAACAATAAATGACTAAGAAAACCTATATTTAAAACAAGAAAAATGGAGTAAGATGAAAAGAACAACAACGATATACACAAAAGAAAGAACTTCTATTTCAGGTTCTCCCTCTCCAGAACACACAGGACTGTGTTCCTTGGCAACGGCGCAAAAAACTTGATGTACTCACGATAAGTGTATCCGGTCGCACAAGTAATATAAAATGGGCGAATTTTCCCAAGTATCAATCTAATAAGGAACACAGTAAGGTGGAGTTAACTTTCGAGAGAGGACTTGAGATTGAAGTCCTTTAGGTCAGATGGGATGAGGGAGGTTTGGTTTTGGTTTGCGGAAAACAAAATAAAAGTAACCTAAATTAACACTACTACGCAGGCCGCTATGCAATGCTTCGCAAGGCGGATGGACGGAGTGAAAGTGCGGAAGTGTAGTGAGGGCTGTTAGCACCCCTTGGCTAGGCGAGTGGATTATCGGGGCCGTTAGCACTGCTCCGCAATGTGGATGGCCGAGAAGGTTTGCAGATGGAATCGAAACGCTTTTCAGAATTGAGGGTCGGAATAAAATGAAGATTAAATCAAATGTAGAGTGCCAACATCATCAAAATATAGAGAAACTAGCTACAAATATCAAGAAAGGCGGAGAGAGTGCAAGGGATACAACCACATCCGGAGGCTTGTTGAGATTCACGGTAGGAATCACTGGGTCGTCACTACGTGTCCTAGCTCGTTCTTCAACTGACGTTCGGGGTCCAGAAGAGATGTCACCTTCTTCCAATATACCCGTCTTCTCCGTCTCACGATCCGGCCACGTCCGATGTTATGCTCTCCAAGCTTGGTGATGAAGGTTGGGCTAGAATCTCCTCTTTGAAGTCTCCGGATGATGCGTGGTGGAATAGGGCAAAGGCTTGGTGGAAGTGGGAAGAAAATGGAGCAGCATCCCCTTTCGGCGGAAGAAAAGCGGGACTGGTTCGGGGTCCAGAATACCTAAAAATCGCAGCTTAAATAGAAAAAGTTCAGAATTTTGTTCATGCACGACCGTGCATTTTAGAAACGCACGACCGTGTGTTATAGAAAAGCACGACCGTGCGTTAACAAAACAAAACATAAATTTTTAGACAAAAGAGGAGCTCGTGCGATTTTACTCACGCACGGGCAAAACCAACCGTGCGTGAACAAAACGCACGGCCCAGGGCAGATCACCAAAAAAGGGTCTGCAGAACGCACGGTCGCATCAATCGTGCTTGAAGGAAACGCACGATTGTGCAATTTCTACAGGATATAATTTCAACTGAATAGAGATCTTCCCGCCTGCAAAACAAACCACAAACTGGGGCATAGGCCACCACCACACGGAACAACAGGAAATATCAAAATAAAGATATGGGTCGCACAATGTGCTTACCCCCAGCAGAATATCACACAATTACACATCACAATGGGCCAAAATGTGCACTTTGAGTGAAAGTATAAATGAGTGAAATATCATCAATAACGAACTAAAAGTGGAGTGCAAGTGAGTGAAAATTAGTCTGGATGAGTCCGAAAAATAATATAAATATCGGACTCATCAAGCGCCCACCTCCGTTGTTGTTCCCCTCCGTTGTCGTCCCCTCCCCCCCACCCCTCGTTGTCGTCCCCCTCCATTGTCACCCCCCTCCATTGTCGCCCCTCCCGGTTGTCGGCCCCCCTCCGTTGTCGTCCCCCTTCGTTGTCGTCCCCTCTCCGTTGTCTTTCCCTCTTCGTTGTTGTCCACCCTCCGCAGTCGTCCCACTTTCGTTGTCGTCCCCCCTCCGTTGTCTCCCTCCCTCCATTTTCTTCCCCCTCCGTTGTCGTCCTCCTCCATTGTCGTCCCCCCTCTGTTGTCATCCTCTATCCATTGTCGTCTCCCCTATGTTATCCTCCTTGCACTTTTCCCCCCGGTTCTTTGTTGTTGTCCCCTCTCCACCGTCATCCCCCTCCCTTCGTTGACCCGTAACCCATGCGAGGTGCCCTATTCCCCGGGCTCCATGTCCATGTATTGTGGCGGTCGTGACGGAGGAAGGCACAACAAAAGAGGGCACAATAGATGAGGGATCAACAGAGGAGCGCCCCGCCTCTGTTGTCGTCCCCCTCTGTTGTTGTCCCTCCTCCGTTGTCGTCCCCCCTCCGTTGTCGGCCCCCCTCCGTTGTCGCACCCCTTCGTTGTCTCCCCCCTCCATTGTCTCCCCCCTCTGTTGTCTCCCCCCCTCCGTTGTCGCCCCATCCGTTGTCTCCCCCCTCCGTTGTCCCCCCTCCGTTGTCGTCCCCCTCCTTGTCATCCCCCTCCGTTGTCGGCCCCCTCCGTTGTCGGCCCCCTCCGTTGTCGGCCCCCTCCGTTGTCGGCCCCCTCCGTTGTCGGCCCCCCTCCGTTGTCGGCCCCTCTCCGTTGTTGTCCAACCTCCGCAGTCGTCCCACTTCCGTTGTCGTCCCCCCTCCGTTGTCTCCCTCCCTCCATTTTCTTCCCCTCTCACGTTGTCGTCCCCCTCCACTGTCGCCCCCCTCTATTGTCATCCTCCATCCATTGTCGCCCCCTATGTTGTCCTCCTTGCACTTTTCCCCTCGATTCTTAGTTGTTGTCCCCTCTCCACCGTCATCCCCCTCCCTTCGTTGACCCGTAACCCATGCGTGGTACCCTATTCCCAGTGCTCCATGCCCCATGTATTGTGGCGGTCGTGACGGAGGAGGGCACAACAAAAAAGGGCACAACAAAAGAGGGCACAACAAAAGAGGGCACAATAGTTGAGGGATCGACAGAGGAGCGCCCCGCCTCCGTTGTCGTCCCCCCTCTGTTGTTGTCCCTCCTCTGTTGTTGTCCACCCTCCGTTGTCGTCCCCCATCCGTAGTAGTCTCACCTCCGTTGTCGTCCCCACCTCCGTTGTCGTCCCCATTCTGTTGTCATCCCCCTCCTTGCTCCTTTCCCCTTGGTTCTCCATTGTCGGCCCCCCTCCGTTGTCAGCCCCCTCCATTGTCGCCCCCTCCGTTGTCGCCCCCCCCCCCCCCTCCGTTGTCGCCCCTCCATTGTCTCCCCCCTCCGTTGTCGCCCCCTCCGTTGTTGCCCCCTCCGTTGTCGCCCCCTTCGTTGTCGTCCCACCTCCGTTGTCGTCCCACCTCCGTTGTCGTCCCCTCTACATTGTCGTCATCCCCGTTGTCGCCCGCTCCGTTGTCGTCCCCCCCGCTCCGTTGTCGTTCTCGCTCCGTTGTTGTCCCCCCCGCTCCGTTGTCGTCCTCGCTCCGTTGTCGTCCCCCCTCCGTTGTTGTCCCCCTCTGCTGTCGTACTCCCTCCGTTGTCGTCCCCATTCCGTTGTCGTCCCCCCTCCGTTGTCATCTTTCGCCCCCCCTCCGTTGTAGAACTCCCTTCGTTGTCGTCCCTCTCCGTTGCTGTCCCCCCTCCGTTGTCGTCCTCGCGCCTTGCTCCTTTCACCTTAGTTCTTTGTTGTCGTCCCTACTACACTGTCATCACACTACTTCCGTTTGTCCATAACCCGTGAGTGGTGCCCAGTTCCTCGGGCTCCGTTTCCCGTGTACTTTGGCTATCGTGACGGAGGAGGGCGCAACAAAAGAGGGCTCGATAGATGAGGGAACGATAGAGGAGTGCCCCCCCTCCGTTGTCGTCCTTGCTCTTTGCTCCTTGCCCCGTGGTTCTCTGTTGTCATCTCCTCTCCACCGTCATTCCCCTCCCTCCGTTGGCACGTAACTCGTGCATGGTGACCTGTACCCCGTGCTCTGTGCCCCGTGTACTGTGGCGATCGTGATGGAGGATGGCGCAATAAAAGAGGGCACCATAGATGAGGGAACGACAGAGGAGCGCCCCCTCCGTTGTCATCCCCTCTCCGTTGCTGTTCACCGTCCGTTGACGACCACCTCCGTTGACGTCGCCCCTGCGCCGTCATCCTCCCTCCATTTTCGTCCCCCCTCCGTTGCTACCCCCTCGTTGTCATCCCCCTCTGCTGCTCGTTTCCCCTCCGTTGCTCGTCCCCCTCCGTTGCTCTGTTCCCCCTCTGTTGCTCCGCCCCCTCCGTTGCTCCGTCGCCCCTCTGTTGCTTTGTCCCCCCCTCCGTTTCTCCGTTGCTCAGTTGTTCAGTTACTCCATTTCTCTGCTTCTCCGCTGATCCCATGCTCCCCCTCCCCTGCCCCCTCCTTGCTCCCCCATCCATTGTCGTCCCCTCTCCACCGTCGTCCCCCCTCTGTTAGTCACCCCCCTTCGTTGCCATTCCCTATCCATCATCATCCCCCTCCGTTGCCGTCCCCTCTCCCTTGCCATCCCTCTGTTGTTGTTTGCTCTCCATCGTTATCCCCCTACGTTGTCGCCCTCTCCACCGTCACCCCCTCCATTTTCCACAGCAACCCCCAAAATCCCCAAACATACTTGCTCCTCTCCCCTTGGTTCTCTGTTGTCACCCCTCTCCACCATCATCCCCCCTCCCTACGTTGGCACGTAACTTGTGCGAAGTGCCCTGTGCCCCGTGCCCCGTTCCCCATGCCCCGTGTACTGTGGCGATCGTGACGGAAGAGGGCGCAAAAAGGGCACGAAAAATGCGGTAACGACAAGGAGCGCCCCACCTCCATTGTCGTCCCCCTTCGTTGTCATCCCCCTTTGTTTCCATCCCCCCTTCGTTGTCGTCCCCCATCCGTTGTCGTCCCCTCTCCGCTGTTGTCCCCCCCTCCGTGTTCGTCCCTACTCCATTGTTGTCACCCCTCCTTTGTCGTCCCCCTCCTTGCTCCTTGCCCCTTGGTTCTCCGTTGTCTCTCCCTCTCCAACGTCATCCCTCGGCCTCCATTGGCCTGTAACCCATGTGCTGTGCCCTGTTCCCCGTATTCCTTGCCCCATGTGCTATGACGATCGTGACAGAGGAGTGCGCAATCACGATAGATGAGGGAACGACAGAGGAGCATCCCGCCTCCGTTGTTGTCCCGCCTCCATTGTCGTCCCCCATCCGTTGTAGTCACCCTCCTTGGTCCTTACCCCTTGGTTCTCCGTTATCATCCCCTTTCCACTGTCATCCCCCTCTCTTTGTTGGCCCATAACCCTGCGCGGTGCCATGTTCCTCATGCTCTGTGCCCCGTGTACTACGACGATCGCGACAGAGGAGGGCACAACAAAAGAGAGCACGATAAATGAGGGAACGACAGACAAGCTTCCCCCCTCCGTTGTCGTCCCCCCTCCTTTGTTGTCCGCCCTTCGTTGTCACCCCGCTCCATTGTTGCCCGCTCCATTGTCGTCCTTGCTCCTTGCCCCTTGGTTCTCCGTTGTCGTCCCCTCTCCACTGTCATCCCCTACCTTCGTTGACCTGTAACCCATGTGTGGTACCATGTTCCATGTGCTATGTTCCTCGTGTATTATGGTGATCATGAAGGAGGGACACAACAAAATTGGGCACGATAGATGAGGGAACGACAGAAGAGCGCCCCCCCCCCCCCCCCCCCCCTCCGTTGTCGTCCCCCCAGTGTTGTCGTCCCCGCTCCGTTGTCGTCCCCCTCCATTGTCGTCCCCCTCCGCTGTCGCCCCCTCCGCTGTCCCCCCTCCGTTGCCGTCCCCCTCCGTTTCCGTCCCCCTCCGTTTCCGTCCCCCTCTGTTGTCGTCCCCCTCCGTAGTCGCCCCCCTCCGTTGCCGTCCCCCACCATTTTTTCACCTCCATTGTCGCCCCCTCCGTTTTGTCCCCTCCGTTGTCGCCCCCCGCCGTTGTCGCCCCCCGCCGTTGTCGTCCCCCGCCGTTGTCGTCCCCCGCCGTTGTCGCCCCCCGCCGTTGTCGTCCCCCTCCGTTGTCATACCCCTCCGTTGTTGTGCCCCTCCTGTAAAGAAATAGGGTGTGCCGAGACGAGAAATTCGAAAGAAAAATTCACAAGAATCACAGATCAATCACAGAAGACACACAGATCTACAGAGGTTCACCCCAATCCGGGCTACGTCCCCTCTCCCCTTCCTGTTCTCGTTGTTCTAATCACCAAATTGGATTACAGCTTACAAGGTTACAAGGATCAAGAAAACCGATCCTACCTCACTCAACCCTCTTCAGACAAGAACAGAGGAACCGCCGCCAAGGACAACCGCTACAAATCACTGTTGCACTCTCTTACACTTAACCCTAAACCAGGATTACGCACCCTTTAAATAGGGCGCCAAACCGGGCTCAGAACAACATCCGCTGAGACAGTTCAAAAAGGGCACGATAGATGAGGGAACGACAAAGGAGCATCCCCCCTCAGTTTTCGTACCCCCCTCCGTTGTCGTAACCCCACTTCGTTGTCATCCCCCCTTCGTTGTCGTCCCCCCCCTCCGTTGTTGTCCACCCTCCGTTTCGCCCCCCTCCTTTGTCGCCCCCTTCGTTGTCGCCCACCTCCGTGTTCCGGGATATTTGCTCCTTGCTACGTTGTCGTCCTTGCTCCGTTGTCGTCCTTGCTCTGCTGTCGTCCTTGCTCCATTGTCGTCCTTGCTCTATTATCGTCCTTACTCCATTGTCGTCCTTGCTCTGTTGTCGTCCTTCTAACTGTTGTTGTCCTTGCTCCGTTGTCGTCCTATCTTTATTGTCGTCCTTGCTCTGATGCCGCCCTTGCTCCATTGTCGTCCTTGTTCTGATGCCGCCCTTGCTCCGTTGTCGTCCTTGCTCTGATGCCGCCCTTGCTCCGTTGTCGTCCTTGCTCCCCCCTCATTGCTCCTTACTCCCCCTCTTTGCGCCTTGCTCTCCCCTCCGATGTCGTCCCCTCGCCTCCGTCATGCCACCTCCGTTGTCATCCCCCCTCCGTTGTTGTCCCCTATCCACCGTCACCCCCTCCATTATTGCCCCTTTTCACCATCATCCCTCCCCCGTTGTCGTTCCCTCTCCTCTATCAACCTTCCCACGTTATCGCCCCCTTTCCACCGTCATCCCCCCTCCATTGTCCATAAAATTCCCCAAAATCTTCAACCCTACTTGCCTCTTGCCCCTCGATTCTCCATTGTTGTTCCCTCTCCACTGTCATCCCCCTCCCTCCATTGGACCGCAACCCATCTGCCATGCACTGTTCCCCGTGCCTTGTGTACTGTGGCGATCATGACAGAGGAGGTCTCAACAAAAGAAGGCATACTAAGACATCTAATGCTTTCAGTTTTATTGTCTTTTGATGTGCCAATACATTTCATTCTAGGTGGAAGGAATACTTAAGCGAGTATGTTCAAGTGTGTTAGTCAAATTGATGTTCAACTTATCATGATTTGCTCTTCAATATTTTCTATTTGTCCATATAGAAAGTAGATCCAGGAAGCGCCGATAGACATTTTTTTTTTTGATAAAATTAAGGTCCTTTGCTGAAGGAAATACTTCCCTTTTCCTTCATACTTGATGACCCTATTGAAAATAGCTTTATTTAGAACCCGTTGGTTTTCTCAGCACTGCCGATATCATGCTTATAGTTTCTTTTTCCTCTTATTTTATGTATTTTCACACACTATTTAATATTTAAAAAATTGATCATCCATAAATGACGAAATATATATTAATTGCATGAAACTTACATTTCGTCACATTATTTTGCCTCCTGGGACAGCCTCTCCCATCCTAGACACCTCTGCTGCACCGAATGATTCCTCCACCTTGGACGCCTCCTCCAACGCTGCTCCATAAATCTCTTATCTTTAAAGCCCTCAGAAACTGCCTCTGTCACGGCCTTCGCATCCTCAACTACTTTTGTTGTTTTGTCCCTTGCCTCCCCACCTCGGATGATATGCCGCCTTGGATGCCTTCTTCGCCGCCTCGGATGCCCTTTCTGCCGCCTCGGACGCCCCCTCTGCCGCCTCGGACGCCCCCTCTGCCGCCTCGGACGCCCCCTCTGCCGCCTCAGACGCAATATCCTCCACCGAAGACTCCTCCGCCGCCTCAGGCTCCTTCGCCGTCTGAAATGATGCCTCTGCCACCTTTGGTGCCTAATCCCTAATCGCTAATTCTTAATCATTAATTCCTAACGCTAAAGCCATAAGCCCTAAAGCCATAAATCCCTAAAGCCTTAAAGCCAATAAATGTGTTTGATGCTGCCTCCGCCACCTTGTACAACGCCTCTACTATCTTGTATAACGCCTCTACTGCCTTAGATTCTGCTCGGACGTCGCCCACGTTGCTGCCTCTGGATACGTCCTAATCCCTTATCTATAAATCCCATAAGTCCTAAAGACTTAAAGACAGTAAGCCTTAAAGCCCTAAAGTTCTTCGCCTCCTCGGAATTCGCCTTCGCCGCCTCGGACCCCTAAGCCATCTCAGACACCGCCTCCACCGTCTCGGGCGTAACGTCACTAATCCCCAACCCTTAATAACTAAGCTCTAAACACTCCTTGAATGCAGCCTCAGACGCGCCTATGTTGCCTCGTATGCGGCCTCCTTGGCCTCAGACGCCGCCTTCATCGTCTCAGATGCTGCTTTGTATGCCGCCTCCGTCCTCTTGGCGGTTGTCGACCCGGACAGCTCTGTCGCCTGGGATGCCTCCACCCCCATTGGATTCCGCCTCTAACACCTCCCTAATCCCTAATCACCTATGACCATAAGCCATTAAGCCTCTAAGACTTAAGCCCTATAGCTTTAAAGGCCCTAAATTCCTTTGTCCCTAAAAGCCCCCAAAATATGTACCCACCCAGTCGTGCCCTCTTCCATCATTCACCACCCAATTTCTGTGAACCCTCATCCCTCTTTCCCCACCTCGTTTTGTCGCTCCATCCCCCCAACATCCCTATCCTTTGGGGAATTAAGGACGACAAAGTGGGAACGGTGGTGGGGGTGGGTCTTGAGTCCTGGATCATGGGTCATGGAATGTGCCCTGCAACCCGTGCATGGTGCCTTGTGCCCCGTGTTCCGTGGTGAGCATGACGGAGGAGTGCGCAACAAAAGAGGGCATGATAGAGGTGGGAACGACAGAGGAGCTCCCGACCTCTTACGTCCCCCTACCCCCCTCCGTCGCCGCCTCTGTTGTCATCCCCTATCCATCGTCATCCCCCTTCCGTCATCATCCCCTCTCCATCGTCATCCCCTTTCCACTGTCATCCCCTCCGTTGTCGTCCCCTCTCCATCGTCATACCCCCTACGTTGTCGTCCCCTCTCCACCATCATACCTCTTCCATTGTCGTTCCCTAAGCACCGTCATCCCCCCTCAATTGTCGCCCCGTCTCCACCGACATCCCCCTCCGTTGTTCACAAAATCCCCCAAACCCCAAACCCTACTTGCTCCTTGCTCTTTGGTCCTTGGTCCTTCGTTGTCGTTCCCTCACCACCATCCTCCACCCTCCATCGTCGTCCCCAGAAGCCACCAAAATACGAGCCACCTAGTCGTGCCCTCCTTCATCGTTAACTACCCAACTTATGTAACCCTCATTCCTCTTCCCCCACCCCCTTTGTCGCTCCATCGCCCTTCGCCATCCTCATCCTTTGGGGAATCAAGGACGACAAAGTGGGCACAACGGTGGGGGTGGGTCTTGATTCCTAGGTCATGGGTCCTGGCCCATCCCTCGTAACCCGTGCGCGCTGCACTGTGCCCCGTGCTCTGTGTACTGAGGCAAGCGTGACGGAGTAGGGCGCAATAAAAGAGGGCACGACAGAGGAGGGAGCAACAGAGGAAGGCCCTACCTCTGTCGCCCCCTGCGGTCGTCCGTCGTCCCCCGCCATTGTCTTCCCCCGCCATTGTCGTCCCCATTCAATCGTCATTCCCCCTCCGCTGTCGTCCCCTCTCCACCGTCATCCCGCCTCCGCTATCATCCCCTCTCCACCATTACCCCCCCCCCCCCCCCCCCTCCGTTGTTTTCCCATTTATACCGTCATCCATCCTTCGTTGTCTTTCCCTCTCCACCATCATACCCTCTTCGTTGCCATCCCCTGTTTGCCTTTGGTCCTCCATTGTCGTCCCCTCTCCATCGTCACCCCCCCACCATTGTCGACCTCATCAACCCCCAAAATCTGTACCCACCCAGTCGTGCCCTCCTCCATGATTCACCACATAACTTCTGTGAACCCTCTTCCCTCTAACACCACCGCCCTTTGTCGCTCCATCCCCTCCGTCATCCCTATCCTTTGGGGGAATCAAGGACGATATAGTGGGAATGACGGTGGGGGTAAGTCCTGAGTCCTTGGTCATAGGTCCTGGCTTGTTCCTCGTAACCCTGGTGTCATGTGCCCTGTGCTCCGTGCCCCTTGTATTGTGGCTAGCGTGACAGAGGATATCACAACAAAAGAGGGCACGACAGAGGAGGCAACGAGAGAGGAGCGCCTAACCTTTGTCGTCCCCCCTGCCCCCTACCGTCATCCATCCTCCGTCGTCGTCCCCTCTCCACTATCATCCCTTCTCTGTCGTTGTCCCCTTTACACGTCATCCCTCCTTCGTGGTAGCCCCCTCTCCACCATCATCCCTCCTCTGAGATCGCCCCCTCTCCACCATCATCCCTCCTCCGAGATCGTCCCCTCTCCACAGCCATCCCCCTCCGTTTCCGACCCCCTCCACTGTCATCCCACCTCCGTTTTCGTCCTTGCTCATCCATTCTGCTCCTTTATTCTCCTTACTACTCCATACTCCTCCCGCCTTACTCCTCCTTGCTCCTCCCTCCTAGCTCCCCCTCCTCCCTCCCCTCCCCCCTCCTTCTCCTTGCCCCCCCCCCCTCCTTGCTTCTTGCTCCCGCCTCCTTGCTCCCTCATCCCCCCTTCATCGTCGTCCCCTCTCCACTGTCATCCTCACTCCATTGCCATCCCCACTCCATTGTCGTCCCTTCTCCACCGTCATCCCCCTCTGTTGTCGTCCCCCCTCGTCTATAATCTCTCCTTCGTTGTCGTTCCGTCTCCACCGTCATCCCCCTACGTTGTCGCCCCCTCTCCACCATCACCCCCTCTGTTGTTTACATAAGCCCCCAAAATCCCCAACCTACTTGCTCATTGCACATTGTCGTCCCCTCTTGTTCGTAATCTTTCTCCGTTGTCGTTCCCTCTCCACCGTCATACCCCTACGTTGTTATTCATTTTCGTCCCCTCTCCACCGTCATCCCCTTCCCTTCGTTGGCCCATAACCCGTGCGTGGTGCTCTGTTCCCCGTGTCCCGTTTACTGTTGTGATCGCGACGGAGGAAGGCGCAACGGAAGAGGGCATGACAGATGAGGGAACGACAGAGGAGCCCCCCACCCCCCGTTGTCGCCCCCCCCCCCCTCCGATGTCGTCCCCCCTCCGTTGTCTTACCCCCTCCGTTGTCGTCCCCACTCCGTTGTCGTCCCCACTCCGTTGTCGTCCCCACTCCGTTGTCGTCCCCACCCTCCGTTGTCATCCTTGCTCCTTGCCGCTTGCTCCTTGCCCATTGGTTCTCCGTTGTCATCCCCTCTCCACCGTCATCCCCTCCCTCCATTGGCCCGTAACCCGTGTGCGGTGCCCTGTTCTTCGTGCTCCATGCCCTGTGTACTGTGGCGATCATGAAAGATGAGGGCGCAACAAAAGTGGTCACGATAGATGAGGGAATGACGGTGATGCCCCACCTCCTCCGTTGTCTTCCACCCTCTGTTGCCTTCCCCCCTCCGTTGACGTCCCCCCTCCGTGGCTCGTTGTAGGGGGCACAACAAAAGAGGGCACAATAGATGAGGGAGCGACAGAGGAGTGTCCCGCCTCCATTGTCGTCCCCCCTCTGTTGTTGTCCCCCTCCGTTGTTGTCCCCACTCCGTTGTCATCCCCCATCCGTAGTAGTCCCACCTTCGTTGTCGTCCCCACCTCCATTATCATTCTCACTCTATTGTCCTCCCCTTCCTTGCTCCTTCCCCCTTGGTTCTCCATTGTCTCCCCCCCTCCGTTGTCGTCCCCCCTCAGTTGTCGTCCCCCCTCAATTGTCGCCCCCTCTCCGATGTCGCCCCCTCCGTTGTCGTTCCCCTCCGTTTTTCGTCCCCCTCCGTTGTCGCCCCCCTCCGTTGTCGCCCCCCTCCGTTGTCGTCCCCCCTCCGTTGCCGTCCACCCTCCGTTGTCGCCCCCTCCGTTGTCGCCCTCCTCCATTGTCGCCCCCTCCATTAGTCTTCGCCCTCCCTCCGTTGTCGCCCTCCTCCATTGTCGCCCCCTCCATTGTCTTCGCCCTCCCTCCGATGTCGCCCCCACTCCATTGTCGCCCCCTCCGTTGTCGCCCCCTCCGTTGCCGTCCCCCTCTGTTGTCGTCCCCCCTTCGTTGTCGTCCCACCTCCGTTGTCATCCATAACCCTCCATTCTCATCCCCCACCCTCCGTTGTGGTCCCCCCGTTGTCGACCCTCCCCCCCCGTTGTCTTCCCCCCTCGCTCTGTTGTCATCCCCCCCTCCACTGTCATCCCCCCTCCGTTGTTGTGCCCCCTCCGCTATCGTACTCCCTTCGTTGTCGTACCCACTCCGTTGTCGCCCCCTCAGTTTTCATCCCCCGTCCATTGTTGTCCCCCCTCCGTTGTAGACCTCCCCCTGTTGTCGTCCCTCAACGTTGTCCCCCCCCCCCCCCGTTGCCGTCCCCCTTCCGTTGTCGCCCCCCCTCACTTGTCGTCCTTGTGCTTTGCTCCTTTCCCCTTGGTTCTTTGTTGTCGTCCCTACTACACCGTCATCACACTCCCCCCGTTTTCCCATAACCAGTGAGCGGTGTCCAGTTCCTCGAGCTCCGTTCCCCGTGTACTGTGGCTATCGTGACGGAGGAGGGCGCAACAAAAGAGGGCTCGATAGATGAGGGAATGACAAGTGTAGTGCCCCCTCCGTTGTCGTCCTTGCTCTTTGGTCCTTGCCCCGTGGTTCTCCGTTGTCATCTCCTCTCCACCGTCATTCCCCTCCCTCCGTTGGCACATAACTCATGCACAGTGCCCTGTACCCCGTGCTCCATGCCCCGTGTACTGTGGCGATCGTGATGGAGGAGGGCGCAACAAAAGAGGGCACCATAGACGAGGGAACGACAGAGGAGCACCCCCTCTGTTGCCATCCCCCTCCGTTTTCAGTCCCCCCTCCGTTGTCATTCCCGTCCGCTGACTTCCCCCCTCCGCTGTTATCCCCGTCCGTTGTCGTCCCCCCTCCGTTGCTACCCCCTCGTTGTCGTCCCCCCTCTGTTGCTCATCCCCCCTCTGTTGCTCTATTCCCCTCTCCGTTGCTCTATTCCCCTCTCCGTTGCTCCGCCCTCCTCCGTTGCTCCGTCGCCCCTCTGTTGCTTCATCCCCCCTCCGTTTCTCCGTTGTATAGTTACTTCCGTTTCTCCAATGCTCCACTGATCCCATACTCCCCCTCCCCTTCCCCCCCATCCTTGCTCCCCCATCCATTGTCGTCCCCTCTCCACTATCGTCCCCCCTCTGTTGTCGTCCCCCCTTCATTGTCATTCCCTCTCCACCGTCATCCCTTCTCCATTGTCATTCCCTCTCCCTTGTCATCCCTCCTCTGTTGTTGTTCGCTCTCCATCGTTATCCCCCCTACGTTGTTGCCCCCTCTCCACCATCAGACCCCTCCGTTTTCCACAAATGCCCCCAAAATCCCCAACCCTACTTGCTCCTCTCCCTTTGGTTCTCCGTTGTCGTCCCCTCTCCACCATCATCCCCCTCCCTATGTTGGCACGTAACTCGTGAGCAGTGCCTTGTTCCCCGTTCCCCGTGCCCCGTGTACTGTGGCGATCGTGACGAAGAGGGCATAATAAAAGAGGGCACGATAAATGCGGAAACGACAAGGAGCACCCCACCTTCGTTATCGTCCCCCTTCGTTGTCATCCCCCTCTGTTGCCATCCCCCCTTCGTTGTCGTCCCCCATCCGTTGTCGTTGACAAGAAGACGATGAACAGTAAAATCGGGTTTGCTTGACGATTCTTGCTGATTTCTTCTTGGCTGAAGGAAGAGCAGATTTGAACGTGATTTTTAGGCGAGATCTGATTGGTTATGGACTTTGGGCTCAACTAGAAAGTTGTAGCCCTTGGTGATACCTTTCCAACGACTGGTTGCACGGCTTGTGGGGAGCCTGGTGGCTCCCTCAAAGTCTGGTCGAAATAGGCTGGGTCTGAAATTATAATGTGTAGTGATGGACAGATTCTGTCCTGTGGTGCACAGCCGGGTTCAAACCCATTTCTGGGTATGGCCGACTTAAATCTGGACCTCGGGCTCAACACGAAAGTTGTAGCCCTTGGAAATACCTTTCCAGAATGGGGTGACACGTCTAGATTAGAGGAGCGTAGCTCCCGGAAATTCAGTTTTAGTGGACAGCATCGAGAAGGTTTATAATCTTATTATTGTTGAATATTATACATAGTATGAATTGTAAGCACAAGAGAATTGGTAATTATGTGCTTGATGATGTGGTGATCATCTTAAACTAGATTTAAGGTGATTACTTATTACGATTGTTAAATGATGAAGCAACGAGTAGTCCTACGGGGTCGTATAGAATGATTGCCATAATATATGCACACCACTGCACGTGAGTTGTGATAACACGGGATGTGCATGGGAAGCACATGGGTTGCATGGCTTACACACGGTGGTGTATGGATCCTGGTTGGAGGATTACTTGTGGCGGGTCTACGGGCTTGCTAGTCGTGACACCGACAGAAGCCGGCGGTTAGACTCTAGACCGGTTGGGTTGGACTCTTGGTGCTCACCTACCCAAGTCCCCTTCTGTGTCCTTGAAGGCTCAGCATGATGCGAGCAGTACGCAGGGTCTCCGCTGTGTGTCCTTAGCGTCGAGGCGTACAGAGACCTAGGAATGGTAGTGTTCATACCCTCCTAGTAGTGGAGGAGCTCGTTCCACTGTCTCCGTCTGGCCACGACGGGAGATGCCTGAGTGGTTAGCTACCCCTCAAAAAGTGAGAACTAACGGTCTATGTCGACATAGCAAATATGCATGGGTGAGCCATCATATCATAATCATTGCATTGCATTCATCCTTCATAATCATTGCATTGCATTCATCCTTCATAATCATTGCATTGCACCGCATTGGATCCTCATCATATAAACTTGTATGAACACCTTTATATGATGAGTTACCTTCATGTTCAGATCCTTAACTTATAAGCTTGTATGTGCATCCTTATAAGTTAAGTTCAATTCGGTTCTGTGATACTCTGCTCATGCTTTCTTGGTACTAGTACTTGCTTATATAACCACTGTTATTTATGTACCTGTTAGTTAGAATTATTGCAAGTACTTGGGTACTTATACAACCGACATATATGAACAACCATTCATGTCACCTGCTTCGTATATTATTGTTATATTGCAACTTTTCTTCCTTTCCTACCGCCCGGTTCCTTGGAGTCGCCGGGGGAGCGGATGTGAAGCCACTTAGTCTTTATGACTAACGGTTGCTACGTCCCTCTTTTTAGGAGCGCATCCTGGAGCAGCAGCGCACGGCGCTGGAGCAGAATAGCCAGGTCAGGACGACAGGGCCGGAGGCCACGATACCCTCACTACCGTCGGTGACCGAAGTGAGCGCAGTTTGAGATGTAGCCCTTGGGGCATTTAGCTTGATGCTCAGATACTTTTGCAGGAGCTCTTAGAGCTTCTTGTCTTTTGTACTTATATGGACACTTACTTATGTGGATATGTATTTATGGCTTCTTGCTTTTACATTATTGATGGGTTGACGCTGCTCAGTTGGTTTGGCCGGCAGGATAGGCGTCTTGTGGGGGAGGCTAGCTCGTGTGTTGGCGCTTCCGCAAGGCGGCAGTCCTTAGCATAAGACTCCCCTCAGCCGTGTCGTGCGTTCCGCGGGGGGGGGGGGGGGGGGGGGGGGGTCTTACAAATGGTATCAAAGCGAGGTTTCGATCCTCGGACCTGTGTGTTATGGGCCCACCACGCTTCCGTTGTGCCGTGTCGTGTGGGTTATGGTATCAGCTTGCAACGATCCTGAAATAAAGAAGTCCATTCCCGCATGGTACACCCCTCTCACCTCTTCAGTTTGAGGACAAACTGAATGAGCGGAAGCGGTGGTGTGCCCATGTGTAATTCGCATTAAGTATGTCTATTGTCTTCTTTCAAGTAGCCAACCTAACCCAAAAAATCTACCTTGCATGTAGATTCCGGTACGTTCAGAACCAGCGACGGCCACTCCCGTGCCTCCAGTACCTACTCCTTTTCAACAATCAGAGCTGGGCCAGACCCTGACGGCAATCCTGGATGCCTTCAGGTCTCAGCAGATGCCGGTGCAGCCGCAGGCTCCGAACTCAAATTGGTTAAGCACCTTCCGTGCTCTCTCCCCTCCCACCTACCATGGGACGAAGTCCGCAGTTCAGACGGAGGAATGGTTGGACACAGTGCAGGAGTTACTGTCAGGGATTCGATGCCCGGACAATATGGCAGTCACGTTGGCAGTCACGGCCTTGGATCTACATGCGAAGAGGTGGTGGAAGTCCTTGATGGGCTCCACCTTTGAAGGGCGTAACCATCTTGACATAAGCTGGGACGAGTTTGCAGACGCATTCCTGGAGCATTTCGTCTCTTCTACGGCCCGAGATGAGCTCGAGGAGAGGTTCCTGCAGCTGAAGCAGGGATCTAGGACAGTCGTGTAGTATCAACGTGAATTTCAGCACTTGGCTAGATTTGCAGAC
Source organism: Dactylorhiza incarnata (assembly GCA_033032865.1). Taxonomy (NCBI): domain Eukaryota; kingdom Viridiplantae; phylum Streptophyta; class Magnoliopsida; order Asparagales; family Orchidaceae; genus Dactylorhiza; species Dactylorhiza incarnata. Next base: position 23,567 of record JAWHQI010001013.1, on the reverse strand, counting down.
TCTTATGATCTAGATGATCGCGGGTACGCGAAGCGGTTCTACAAGGGATTGCGAGATCCCCTGAGGCAGGCTCTTCTCTTTGTCGCTGATTTGAGCCTCGCACAGATTATAGATACGACGCAAAAGTTGGAGGCGGACCATTTGGGGGTCCAGTCTAAGGGAAAGAGGCCCGCAGAGGGCGTGATGGAGGCAGGGCCCAGCTTCAGGAGGAGGCGGAACACCAGGGATAGAGGCGGAGACCGGAGGAGAGATGGTGGGCGTTTTCGCCCAAACTTCGGGATAGAGCAGCCAGCACGGCCGTTACCATTGCCCCCACCGCATCAGAATCAAGCGCCTCAGCCGCAAAGAGGTGCCGGAGTTTGCTACTATTGTCACCAGCCCGGTCACATTCGGGCCTTCTGCCCGCAGCTGCAAGGAAATGCTCTGAATCGCCCCATAGCTCCCCCGGGGGCGCAGCGGGGTAGAGGTCGAGGCCAAGGTCGGCAGGGTAGGAACCCCAGGCCTGCTCAGGAGCAGGTATACGCTTTGGATCTAACTCAGGAACGAGACCCGCAGGAGGTCATCACAGGTAATCATGCATTTAGTTTCGTCTTTTCATAACTATTATGCTTAAGTGTGCATGATTTAAAACCTCAGGTACCGTGCTTATTTGCGGTAAGCCCGCCCTTACTCTTTTCGATACGGGTGCCACTCATTCGTTTGTATCGGAAGAGTTCGTGAGTGAATTGGGTGCGGTGCTGTGTTTCGAGGGAGCCCCCAGGAGGGTGAGCCTTCCGGATGGCTCGGAGATACTATCTACCGCCAAGTGCAGCATGGTAATATCCATCGGTGGGAAGCAATTTGAGACACCGGCAACGGTGTTGCGGATGCCAGACTTTGATCTAATCTTGGGCATGACATGGTTGCATTCGAATCACGCGAAGATCGACTGTGTGGCAAAGCGGATCACGCTGAGGCATGACGACTCGGAGGTGGTAATTCAAGGTATAAGATTCGTATCTCGGAACTTGTTGTCCTCTGTATAGGTTGTAAAGTGTCACGAGCAAGGCGATGAGGTGTTCATAATCTGTTTTGAGATGAAGGAGATGGGGGCTGATATGATGGATGTACCGGCAGTTCGGGATTTTCCTGATGTTTTCCCTGAAAAACTACCCGGATTACCCCCGCCTAGGGAGTTAGACTTACAGATTAAGCTAGCACCGGGTGCTAAGCCTGTTTCTCGGGCCCCGTACAGAATGGCACCTAAGGAGCTAGCGGAGTTCCGAGTACAATTGCAAGAGTTGGTGGACTCAGGGTTCGTTCGCCCTAGTTCGTCACGCTAGGGAGCCCCGGTTCTGTTTGTAAAGAAGAAGGACGGTTCGCTCCGCTTGTGTGTAGATTATCGGGAGCTCAACCGGCTGACGGTCCGGAACACTTATCCCCTACAGCGAATCGACGAGCTCTTCGATCAGTTGTAAGGAGCACAGTGGTTCTCCAAGCTCGACTTGCGCTCTGGTTATTATCAGTTGAGGATTCAGGAGGAGGACATCCAGAAGACTGCTTTCAGCTCGAGGTACGGGTTATATGAGTATACGGTTATGCCTTTTGGGCTCACTAATGCCCCCTCTGCATTTATGAGCCTGATGAACAGGGTGTTTGAGCCTTATCTGGACGACTTCGTGATTGTTTTCATCGACGACATCCTGGTTTATTCAAAGTCGATATTGGACCATTGGACGCATCTGGAGTTGGTGTTAGCGAAGCTGAGGGAGCATCAGTTGTTCGCAAAGTTCGGCAAGTGCGAGTTCTGGCTCCGGAAGGTTGCCTTCTTGGGTCATGTTATCAGTGGGGCAGGATTGGCCGTGGACCCTTCTAAGGTTCGTGCAGTGAAGGAATGGCAACCTTTGAAGTCAGCAGCAGATGTGCGCAGTTTTTGGGGACTTGCCGGGTACTACCGCAAGTTTGTCGAGGGGTTCTCGAAGATCGCTCTTCCACTCACTGCGCTGACCAAGAAGGAGGTGCCATTCGTGTGGTCACCTCAGTGTGAGGCTGCATTTCAGGAGCTGAAGGATCGCCTCACCTCAGCCCCGATCCTTGCTCTTTCATCTGAGAAGGAAGGATTTCAGGTTTACACAGATGCATCTTTTCAGGGGATGGGTGCTGTACTGATGCAGCACGAGCACGTGATTGCTTATGCTTCAAGGCAGCTTAAGAAGCATGAAGTGAATTATCCGGTGCATGATCTGGAGCTGGGTGCAGTGATTTTTGCCTTGAAGATTTGGAGGCATTATTTATATGGTGTTCACTGCGAGATATTCACCGATCACAAAAACTTAAAGTACATACACACCCAGAAGGATCTAAATTTAAGGCAGCGGCGGTGGATTGAGTTTTTGTGCGACTATGATTACACGCTAAACTATCACCCAGGGAAGGCAAATTCGGTGGCCGATGCACTGAGCAGGAGGACATCCAGTCCAGATTCACGGCTGATGGCCATGGAGTTGGTAAGGATGCTCGAGGAGATGTAGATCACGCTTGTGTCTAGAGTCGATCCGGAAGTTTTCGCCGATTACCTGGCCGCGATGAGCATAGTTTGTGATATTCGAGATCGCATCCAAGCGGAGCAAAGGAAGGATGCTGCCCTAGAATCTATACTTCGAGCAGTGGAGGCTGGAACCGCGGGGGAGTACACCATGCAGGAGGATCTTGTTCATTTCCATGGCAGGTTATACATACCCGCGGGAGGAGGGATTCGAGAAGACATAATGAAGGAGGCTCACTGCACTAAATATTCGGTGCATCCCGGGATTGTCAAGATGTATACCGACTTGCGGAGGACGATGTTTTGGCCAGGGATGAAGCGGGATGTCACCTATTTTGTCACTCACTGCGAGGCGTGCCAGAAGGTAAAGGCAGAGTGTAGAAGCCCGGCTGGGTTGTTGCAGCCGTTGTCCATTCCCGAGTGGAAGTTTGAAGATATATCCATGGATTTCGTTCACGGGCTACCTCGTTCCCGCTCCGGGAATGACTCTGTATGGGTGGTTGTGGATCGTCTGACGAAGGTCGCGTGGTTTATGCCGATGAGGAAGGATACACATGTTGACGTGTTGGTGAGACTCTTCGTCGAGCAGTTTGTTCGCTATCATGGAGTGCCCAAAACTATCGTTTTGGACCGTGACGGTCGCTTCACCTCCAAGGAGTGGAAAGCAGTGCAAGCTTATTTGGGCTCACGTTTGACTTTTAGCACGGCCTTCCACCCTCAGACGGATGGCCAGTCAGAGCGGACGATCAGGACCCTAGAAGATTTGTTGCGCCTTTGTGTTTTGGATCGAGGTGAGCCGTGGGAGAGACTTCTGCCCTTGGTAGAGTTCTCTTATAATAACAGTCATCAGGCGAGCATCGACATGGCTCCTTATGCGGCATTATATGGGAGGAGGTGCAGGACACCTTTGTCATGGGTCCAAGATGAGTACCCGAAGGCGTTAGGGGTAAAATTCATCAAAGATACCGATGAAATGGTCAGACTGATTCGAGACCGCATGCTTGAAGCGCAGAGCCGGCAGGCAAAATATTATGACAAAAAGCACAGGGCAGTGGAATTCCATGTTGGAGACAAGGTGTTCTTGAAGATCAGGCCGATGCACGGTGTGTCTCGGGTTCGGGGAAGGAAGAAGCTCAGCCATCGTTATATGGGGCCTTATACCATCCTGGAGCGGATTGGCCCCTTAGCTTATCGGTTGATGTTACCGTCAGAGTTGGAGAATTTACATGACGTTTTCCATGTGTCCTCCCTTCGGAGGGCCTTGCTTCGCCCCGATCAGCATGTTGTAACTACGTCTGGTCCTGTGGAGACCGACAGGTCTGTTCGGCTGGAGCCTATGCGGATAGTAGACACCGAGGCCAGAGTGCTGCGGAGAAAGAGTGTTCCATTGGTGAAAGCTATGTGGTCCAATCATGGACGGGAGGAATACACTTGGGAGCCGATGGACCTTATGCAACAACGTTACCCGAGATTGTTTTCCCCAGGTATGACCTAAACTAGTTTGTCATACTTTGTTTCAATACCGTAGCCCCAAACTCAAATTTCGGGGACGAAATTAATCTTTTTGTTTATTGGATTTGTAACATCAATGTGCTACACCAATGCCCTGGATGCTGAATGAAGGAAGCATGGTTATGCGCACATAAATGAAAATGGATTCTTGGGTCTGCCCTCTCTGATGTCTTTGGCTTTGATTTGAGGGCATGATTCCGTAGCAAACGCGACAGTATAGGGGGTCACTATTTCAGTGGTACTCTGTGAGCAACCACTTTGTGCATTTATGATCAAAGGTTAAGTCTTTCTCCTCTCAGAGAAGCCACTTTGTGCATAGTGCCAAAGGTTAGGTCTGTTTCCAATCTTCCCCCGCCCATACCCCCAAAGATTGTGGACTATATGGGTTCTGTTGTTGTTGTATTGGATTTGTAACATCCCGATTTGCGCCGCTCTGTTCCCGTCTGCCGCTCGTTTGTCTCTGTTACTTCCGTTCGACGAAGGTATTAGGTTACGAAAAGTCTTACCTAAAGAATGCAATATTTTGGTATTTAATGGGGTGTTTTCTGATGATGTGCAAGAATTTAGGGAACATAATTTAATTCCTGTTCTTAACAATTTGCAGCAGGTAGGAATTTGGCAAGAAAACTCTTCTTCCTCCTTCCCCTTCATCTCTTTTCCTGGATCTTATATGTGGCAGATCTCCTCTTTTTTTTGGATATATATATATATATGCTACAATTTCCAGGTTTATACGCCCTCCCTGATACTTAGTTTTCTTCCAGGTTTGATGCTAGAAATTTCTTGGAATATATGCTATAAGATGCCTGGTTTATATGCTAGAAATTTGTTGGCTTATATGCAGAAATTTCCTGATTATAGAGTTATAATTGCCTACCCAGTGGATTCCTCCTGGTTCGATTTAGCTAGTTCCCGATCCAAATTGATTTGGGTGTTATTTGCTAAATTCCCTGGTTATTATTGGCTAGTTCTGAATCGTGGTTATTTGTTAAATTCTGCATATTTCTAATCAGTACTGGGTTAAATCGTTTAGGTATGTCATGGGAGAAATAAAACAGATAGAAAATGACCCACGGTTCGGGCAGCCGATCGGCGATCGACCAGGTTGTTTCCGTTCGACGATCGTCGAAGGGAAGCGTTCGACCAAGTTACTTCTGTTCGACGATCGTCGAAGGGAAGCGTTCGACTACGTTGTTTCCGTTCGACGATCGTCGAAGGGAAGCGTTCGACCAAGTTACTTCCGTTCGACGATCGTCGAAGGGAAGCGTTCGACTATGTTGCTTTCGTTCGACGATCGTCGAAGGGGAAGCGATCGACGAAAGTGTTGTATCCCGTTCGACGAATCTGGGCAATTTTTCTGCAGCCGTCCGATAAAGCTTGAATGATTATTTTTTAGGCTAGAAGTGGATACCTTGTCCAATAGGGGGCTGACACCGAATCTTGGGGTTCCAACACATGGCATTGGAAGTTGTGTTGACATTAATGCCAGTAATGCAATTCTAATCCCACTACTCTCTCTTTTCTCTTAACAGGAGGGCTGAGCATTTCTCCCGAGGGGGATCTTGATCTTCATCTTCTTCTTCCTCTCCTTCTTCATCTTCTTCCTCTCCTTCTTCATCTTCTTCCTCTCACTTCAGCGAACTAGTTGGGGGAATTCTTGGAAGAGCAAGTTAGGAGGGAGATTTGAGCTTGGACAACTGTCGCCATGCCGCAGAGGAGACAACCGCGAACGTCGGCCGGAAATCAGGTGACTTCCTCCCCTCTCCCTTGGTGCTAGATCTTTAGATCTGAATATTAGGAGAGACATTGAACTCAAAAGAGTTTGATCCAGTGAGTTTCAAGAAGTTTCGTAGGAAGAGACCACGCTAGAACTTTCGTTCTAGGGCGTCCGTTCGCCATGATATTATCTTCAATCAACTCCTCTCTTCAATACAAAGATTTAGAGCTTGATTTCGTGAAGACTGGTGGTCTGTGGAGGGAGTATTGGAGGAGAGAGGTTTCGGCTAAAACCTAAGTCATCGGTTGAAGAAGACGATGAACAGTAAAATCGGGTTTGCTTGACGATTCGTGTTGATTTCTTCTTGGCTGAAGGAAGAGCAGATTTGAACGTGATTTTTAGGCGAGATCTGATTGGTTATGGACTTTGGGCTCAACTAGAAAGTTGTAGCCCTTGGTGATACCTTTCCAACGACTGGTTGCACGGCTTGTGGGGAGCCTGGTGGCTCCCTCAAAGTCTGGTCGAAATAGGCTGGGTCTGAAATTATAATGTGTAGTGATGGACAGATTCTGTCCTGTGGTGCACAGCCGGGTTCAAACCCATTTCTGGGTATGGCCGACTTAAATCTGGACCTCGGGCTCAGCAGGAAAGTTGTAGCCCTTGGAAATACCTTTCCAGAATGGGGTGACACGTCTAGATTGGAGGAGCGTAGCTCCCGGAAATTCAGTATTAGTGGACATCATCGGGAAGGTTTATAATCTTATTATTGTTGAATGTTATACATAGTATGAATTGTAAGCACAAAGAGAATTGGTAATTATGTGCTTGATGATGTGGTGATCATCTTAAACTAGATTTAAGGTGATTACTTATTACGATTGTTAAATGATGATGCAACGAGTAGTCCTACGGGGCCGTATAGAATGATTGCCATAATATATGCACACCACTGCACGAGAGTTGTGATAACACAGGATGTGCATGGGAAGCACATGGGTTGCATGGCTTACACACGGTGGTGTATGAATCCTGGTTGGAGGATTACTTGTGGCGGGTCTACGGGCTTGCTAGTCGTGACACCGACAGAAGCCTGCGGTTAGACTCTAGACCGGTTGGGTTGGACTCTTGGTGCTCACCTACCCAAGTCCCCTTCTGTGTCCTTGAAGGCTCAGCATGATGCGAGCAGTTTTCAGGGTCTCCGCTGTGTGTCCTTAGCGTCGAGGCGTACAGAGGCCTATGACTGGTAGTGTTCATACCCTCCTAGTAGTGGAGGAGCTCGTTCCACTGTCTCCGTCTGGCCACGACGGGAGATGCCTGAGTGGTTAGCTACCCCTCAAAAAGCGAGAACTAACGGTCTATGTCGACATAACAAATATGCATGGGTGAGTCATCATATCACAATCATTGCATTGCATTCATCCTTCATAATCATTGCATTGCACCGCATTGGATCCTCATCATATAAACTTGTATGGGCACCTTTATATGATGAGTTACCTTCATGTTCAGATCCTTAACTTATAAGCTTGTATGGGCATCCTTATAAGTTAAGTTCAATTCGGTTCTGTGATACTCTGCTCATGCTTTCTTGGTACTAGTACTTGCTTATATAACCACTGTTATTTATGTACCTGTTAGTTAGAATTATTGCAAGTACTTGGGTACTTATACAACCGACATATATGAACCATTCCTGTCACCTGCTTCATATATTATTGTTATATTGCAACTTTTCTTCCTTTCCTACCGCCCGGTGCCTTGGAGTCGTCGGGGGAGCGGATGTGAAGCCACTTAGTCTTTATGACTAACGGTTGCTACGTCCCTCTTTTTAGGAGCGCATCCTGGAGCAGCAGCGCACGACGCTGGAGGAGAATAGCCAGGTCAGGACGACAGGGCCGGAGGCCACGATTCCCTCACTACCGTCGGTGACCGATGTGAGCGCAGTTTGAGATGTAGTCCCTTGGGGCATTTAGCTTGATACTCTGATACTTTTGCCGGAGCTCTCGGAGCTTCTTGTCTTTTGTACTTATATGGACACTTACTTATGTGGATACTTTTGTATTGATGGGTTGGCGCTGTTCAGTTGGTTTGGCCGGCAGGATAGGCGTCTTGTGGGGGAGGCTAGCTCGTGTGCTGGCGCTTCCGCAAGGCGGCAGTCCTGGGCATAAGACTCCCCTCAGCCGTGTCGTGTGTTCCGGGGGGGGGGGGGGGGGGGTCTTACAACTTACACTTGAACTTAAGTGTGAACCATGTGCACCCACTGTAAACACCTACGCATTTCAACGATTACAGCTTATGTCATTGCAAAATTGTTTTAGCTTGCGACATATTTCCATATATTGTAAATTTTCCTGTCAAATACCTGAATCCTCGATTTGATAACTTGTTTCAGTACACTAGAATCCGCGAAATCCTGTACTAAGTCATTAATAACGTAAGTTAACATTGAAAGGTAAGGTTTAATTGATGCAACTCCTTGACTTGGGTTCCCTCTTGAATCCCTAATGGGAACAAAGGACCGGTCATAGCGAGCTTAAATTTCTGAATCTCCTGAATCTGTACTTGAATCTACCTGAATCATGAATCCTGCGCATCAAACAAAAACACCTACACATTCACTTGTTACAACTTATGTTATTACATGATCATCTTTACCTGCTTTACTTCAGACTAGTTTAATAATTATAGACATTTCTGCTTGTTTCACTTGTTTGCATGTCTTGTTAGCTTTGCTTCATGAAAAGCGGTACACAAATATGTTGTTTCACCTGCTCGTATTTTTATTTAGCTTTACTCCTGTTTATTTCAATGTTCTGAGGCTTTTCCTCCTTGTTTTGGATTTGTGTTAGTGCTCGTGTCTGCGCCGCCTGCTCTCTGAGGCCGTTCTACGTCAAGTTTCAGGTTCTATGTTTATGTTTCATTTCGTTATCTGTCAGTTATTTCTTTTATGTAATAATTACGATCAGCCATTTTCTCCTGTTTCATGGACAACTGCTAGGATAAATATTATATGTACTAGAATTTGACATATTTGTCTGCTCGTTCATCTGCGATGATCACTGCATAAAAATCTGTTCCCAAAACTTGTGTCATAAGTTTTTCTGCAAAAATGCATGTGCACCTGTTTTAAACTATCATATTTTAAAACTTCCGCAACAAAAAATCAAATTGTTTTACCCCAAAAGTAACATCTTTTAAAATTATTTGTAGTATTTCTGTTTCCACCTTAGCAGACATGGATTCCTTTTCGCCCATGCATGTGGCATCACGACCCGCCCCGAAGCGCACTCTGACTCTTGTCGAGACGGGTCGTGACACTAAATGGATGCCAAAACACTATATAAAATACACCATCAAATACCCTCAATCTTAAACATTTACTTGTCCCAAGCAAACCACTCTACCCATCGGGGATAACAAAGGTAAATTAGATAATTTAATTATGAAATAGATAGTGAACATAGAAGTAACCAAATGGAACTCCATCCCACACGTATTGTGGATAGCCTAAATCATCCTGAAGGAAATGAGCATCTTTAGATTCTCGAAAGATAGAGGAGGTCTGACCAACGAGCAACATTCTAACTCATCGCTCTCCCTGCTATGGAGTGATTCATAAGATGTTGCAAGTAACACAAAGTAGGAGAACGAATCCTGGAGGACTTGGCAGCTCGGGCCTCATATGTAACGGCCCGGAATCCGCCACAATTTAAATCTTTTTTTTTTCTGAGCAGTTTTTTCACTATTTGATACGCAGCAGGCTTAGTATATATATATAACACAAGAGTGGTACCAGGAGAAATACTAAACAACTCAAATATATACAAACTGTAGTAAATCTAACTAAACAAAAACAAGTCTAACCAGTGGACGGGCCACATCTTTTCTTTGCTTTCGCTCTGCCTCCGCAACACGAGGCATGGCACACTGGCAGTCGGATCCTAAAAAAGAAAATCGACAACCAGTTAGTTTAGAAAACTAAGTGAGTTCTTTACCTCTTAACCGCACTACAGACAAACAAGAAGAGTTAGCTTCAATATGCAGTTATACATTTTCTATGAACATGTGCGTAAGCAAGCAGGTAAAGGACTATTCAATGAACCAGTAAAACAGAATAAATGATTTCTGATATCAAATTCTTATATATTTTTGCTTTCTTATCAAATTCGCATAAATTGTTCGTATTCTTTATATTCAGAATGTCTAGCATAATTCATTCGTATTCATCAATCGTATTCAGAATATTCATAATGCGTAGCATAATTCTTCTGCATATTCTCATTCATTCTTATGCATTTCAACATGCATATCAGAATTCCATCTTCTTCTTATTCGGTGTTGTAATCACTTCAGAATGTATGTTCGCATTCATTCTTATCAAATTCAGTTCAAATTCATGTCATAATTCATTCTTATCAAATTCAGTTCAAATTCATTTCATAATTCATTCTTTCGAAATGCTGAGGGTCGTTCTCAATCAACATCTGGGCTCGTCGGCCCGTCTCATCAATGTCTACTCTAGGATGCCTCCTAGATTCGACATTTCAGTAGTAACATCCGTAGGAGTTCTACCCCCCCCCCCCCCCCCCCCCCCTACTAGGTGTAGGAGTCTGTGGCTCCCCCCCTACAAGGCTGACCCTTAGCTTTTCGAATGCGTCGACGCAATTTCAATTCTAATTCTTTTCGTATTCAATTCAATTTCATTTCATCATACTGGAAAATAATTATATAAATTTTCCCCTCAGAGTTTTCATCGCTAGCTAATACATATTTAGCGTTTTAGCGATTTCATCTTTTCAGTGATTTCAAGTCTTCGAATCTTTTCAATTCAAGAAAATAACTTAAAGTAAAAGTAGTTTTCCATGTTCATCATCTGGTCATAATCAAAATATTTCAAATCTATACGTAATCAAAGCGGTAAAGACTCACCACAGCTTTTCCTTTGTCCTTGTCCTTCAAAGGAATCTCGTCGCGTCTATCGCCGGACGCCATCCTCTGCAGTATCAAATAAATCATTTACTTTATGGTTGCGTCTTTAAATAGCTACGACTAGATTCCTTAAAATGACCACAACTACGACCTCTAGGAGTCGCCTAGGAAAGGACGAGCGCTACGAAACTCCAAAAATCAGCCACTACGCTCTTAAAAAATCAGCCACATTAGTGGCAAATTAAACTCAAGGAAAACAGCCCACACTAGCTCAAAAGGACAGCCCAAACAACAACCTAAAAAGGAGTTAAAAACTCAATCAATACAAGCTATCGAGGGGGCATTTCAGGGCTGATAAATGGCAACACCAAGGGTTGCTAACAGCAGCTCCAAGGGCTGCCATTATCCCCCACATATACAGCCACCAAAGGGAATTAAAGCAGATTTCATGAGCCCACACAAAAGCCGGCCTGCGCAACCAAAAGCAACCAGCAACAGTACTCAAAACAGCCAACCTCAGGCTTCCGGACAAGTACAAAAACAGCCAGCAAAAAAAGGGGCAGCTAGCAACTTAGTACTCAACCAGCCCACAAAAATTAGTACTATAGCCGGCCCAATAAGTGGGAGGAAACACAACAGTCAACACTAGCTCAACCCAAAACAGGGCCGCCCAAAACAGTGATCAACTTAAGGCAAAATCATCAAAGTTCCCTTATCAGAAACCCTAACCGTAATCAAATCCAGTAAACCCTCAAATCTGAAACTCTAGCTCCATCTCTTTCTAATTCCAGCATCTTACAAGAACAAGAAAGGATTAAAGAGAAGAAGAGAAAAGAGGCTCACAGTGGAGGGGTTTCATCCCAAAGTTGCCGGCCAGATCAATTCCAGCCAATAACACATCAACTAAGCAAGAGGAAGAAGACCACAGCTTCTGCCAGCAAGAAGAAGGAGATTTCCAGCAAGGGGAAGCAGCTATCCAGCAAGGGGAAGCAGCTATCCAGCAAGGGAAGGAGGATTGAAGGAGCCCTAAGCAGGAACCAGCAGCCACGAGCTCCAGGAGAGAAATAATGCTCAGCAGACAAGGATCGGGAGGAATAGATGAAGCTGCCACAGGCCACCGCCTAGGCCCTGAATAAAATAATCAGCCACCGCTTAAAGCATTTCAGCCACCAACTACTTGGCCCAGCCTTTAGTTGGCCCAGCCACTGCACAAACTCAGCCACAAACTAACCCAACCAGCTAGCCCACATGGTTTCCAAGTCCTCAGCCAAATTTTATTACCAAATCAAGCTCACCATCAACAACTCGATCATCCGCCGCAAAGCCAAGACGAAAGGATAATTTGATCAAAAGTTAAAATAAATACGAAACGATCGCCGCAAAAAATTTTCGGATAACCTCAAATTAAAAAAATTAAATGTGCGACGTCGAATCGACACTGAATCTTGTTTTCTTTTCATCATAGGGGAATTGTATTTCGCATATTATAAAATATAATACAACATTTATACATCTTCAGGTTTGGTTCTTACATCATATATCCCTCCTGATTCGTCGTGGAGTGTCAAAGATCATGGACACTGACATCGGGTGGCAAATCAGTCGGCAACTCCGAAATCTTGCTGCAAGGCCTCGCCATGCTCATATATCCCAGCGACAACACCAAATCTTCCAGCACCCATGGCGAAACTATGTCCCATCAAGCATAAACGGATCCAATGGGGATGATCTTCTTCATCAGCCTGGGTTCCAACTCTTAAGTAGTGTGAAACTTTAAAGTCAGCTCCCCGAAACCCTTCTCCTTTATGGCCAAGAGGAGGTCCTAGTTGCCAACACCGATGAGACTTCCTCACCCTAGCTTGTAACCCAATGACGCGAAGCGCACTCCAAGTGATGAAGTGGAATCCAAGGAACTCCTTATCCTTCGGCCTCTAGAAATATTCCTTGTGATTCGCGCGGTCGAAGATAAGCAAGGATTCCACAATGGGGACGTCAGGAGCGGGGAATGACTGGACACCCTTGGTGTGAGGGCCCCGAGAGTGTTAACGAAATGAGCTAGCCACGGAGAAAGAGAGAAGAGGGAGGAGCCTGGGAGGGAGCACGAAATCTATGAAGAGGGAGGTGCTGGGAGTCGCAAAACCTGGGGAGTCGCACGACGCGAAGGTAGGATGAGAGCATGAAAGATGGGTGGGGGCATGATAGAGGGTTTGGGGAGAAAAGGGAGGGGTGGGTGGGGTGCACGACGAAGGGGTGGGTGTGGGGAATGACGGAGGGGTGGGGGAGGCACGATAGAGGGGTGGGTGATGGCACGATGGAGGGGTGGGTGAACGAATGGGGGTGGGAGTGGGGAGGACGACAGAGGGGTGAGTGAAGCCACCCGACAGGAGCCTCCCGACTGGAGCCGCCCGACAGGAGCCTCCCGATAGGATCCGCCTGATAGGAGCCACCCGACAGGAGCCGCCCGATAGGAGATGCCCGACAGGAGATGCCCGAGAAGGGAAGGGACGGAGGGGTGCTCGAAGACTTAAATGTGCGAAGTCGCCAAGCCACGAAGCTGATAGGCCATAAAGATGCCCGATAGGAGCCGCGAATGGAGGGGTAGGAGTACGGTAGAGAGGTGGGGAGGGGGACACAATAGAGGGTTGGGTAGGGGCACGACTGATGGGTGGGGAGGAGTCATGACAGAGGGATTAGAAAGGGGCACGATAGAGGGGGTGGGGATCGGGCACGTCGAATTGGTGGGAGGGGGCACGGTGGAGTGGTGGGTCGGGGGGCGATGGGACGCAAAGCGTGAGGGGCACGACGGAGGGGTGCGCGCGCGAAGCTGGAGCCGCCTATCAGTAAGATTGGGATTGCATGTGCACAAGGCTGAAGGACAATAAATAACAGCCGTAAATAAATGGATCATAAAAGTTACATCAGGAAGGGAAGTTAAGTAATATAAAAAACTCAAATCAAACTGAATCAATGATGTTTTTTAAAAGCATAGAAAATGGTGTTAAATCTAAAATAGTAAACAAGTACTAAGTAAATGGCTCATTTGAATCATATGAAACTATGTGATGCCCCTTTATCTGAAGTTCTTATAAACGGGGTGTTATTCAATGATAACTATGTTCTATAGATTTTGGATGTAATTTGGAAATTCAAAACTATTTTTGTAAAATTTTACTCTTGTTGTTGCATTTCTTGGCATAAGTTTTTTTAGTAAGGAGGCAGATTGAATCAACAAGAGTAAAAAAAAGGCATCCCGATGCAGAAAGCATCCCCGCACAGCAAGGATCCGTGGATGGGTCCCACCACAAGGATGAAATGCAGGGTAAGGTTTGCATACATTTCACCCTTGTGGTGGGATCCTTCCCCATATGCTTGCGGCCCAGGGATGTTTTGTGCACTGGGCTGCCCTTTTTTTACCGTCGTTGATTCAATCTGCCTCTTTACTAAAAAAAGTACTTGATGCCAAGTAACACAACAAGAGATTATTTTCCTCCCCTCTTAGCATCTACTCTCTTAATGTTTTGTTTACCTGCCTCCATTGATCTGATGCCGGTGCCCTTCACAACACATATTTTTGGTTGCGAGAGGTCATAGTGTGCTTCTGCTAGCTTTGTTAGGGCCTTCTGTTAGATAGGAGTTTTTTTCATATATCTTGAGAAAATAGAGTAATATAAATGCTTGAATTTTTCTGATTACTGGTGTTTGGTTGAGTACAAAATAAATATTGTCAAATTATTATTCATCCTCCCCGCATGGACACATTCCTCCCCCCTAACAATGGCATCTTCCTCTTCTCCGATACAGTAAAAAATTACTAGATTCATACATCGGACGTAAAAATGAAGTCGAATGCTTAAATTTTATGCACAAAATGGTCATATTTTCAATTATGATTACAAGAAAAGGAGCTCTCTTAAAAACGATAGTTTTAGAAAAAACAAATGCGATAAATCACATTTTGAAAATTTACAATCGTAAACTTCACTTTTCCCATCACTTGCTGGCTGAAACGGGAGCTCTTTTGGAGGTCGTAGATAGCAACTACCTATATGTGTACTTGGCCACCTTCATTCCCTCTCCCATCGTCTCCAGGCCACTTGATGATACAATCATAGATAAGCATTCTAGCTGAACATACGGCTTGATATCCACTTCGTTAACGCGCCTTTATCACAGAGCCGATTTCAGACTATACAGAATAGAGGTTGGTCTCTCTCCTTCATTTTACTGACCTATGCATATTCAAATCAAGGTTGAGAGAATTTTTCACTCTGAAGAGCTAGAATTCTAACCTTGCTCGGTCCTTTTAGTCTTTCTTCTAGAGAAGCATTGAAGAAATGCTCGGCCGCCGTCGACCCATTTTGGGTCACAAGGCTAAGCTTTTGGGCATGGACTACCTCACTTGACTAGAAAAGCAAAGGAAAGGTCCTACATATGAGTTTTTTTTATCTTCGGAAGACGGTTCCAGGACTGAATTCCAATAAGTGTAAATTGAAGGAACGCATCTGCACTCCCCTATAGCCTATAGTGAGATAGTGAGGGAGATCGCTGAACACTTTGCGGTGCTTGCACTTCTCGCCTATCGACTAGAAATAGTATTGTTTGCCTATCAGCTCCCTTACTCATATATGCTTTTCATCCTCTAAGTCACTATCGTGACTCACCTATGTAGTACGTACCCATCGCCTAAATCCCTGCAGAAAACAATCTTCTACTTGGATGTCGAGCTCAAATAGTTTTGATATTTTTTTTGTAGACTGATTGTAATTATGAACTTATATTATACATTTTACGAACAAAATTATGATCGTTTTGCTCTCTAAAATACAAATTTGGATCTATTTTTTCTGTCAGTGCCCAATATTTTTTTACTGTTACTAGCATTGGAAGTGGAACGTGATTGAAGGTATTAAAAATTTCACATTAGCTCAAATAGTGTGTAATCCTTCAAATGGTCCAAGCCCCAAGTAAATCAGGAGAATATTTGAATTATAAGATCCTCAATCAAATTCATTATATTCATACAACCATACAAGTGCTTATTACTTGTTGACATCTCCCGTGCATAGTAGTAGATATTAATTAACTGCAATTTATTTGTGCTTGATTTAGCATTTCATCGTACAACTTGATAGCATGAGCATTTTGTAATGTGTATGTTATCTATGGTTACTTTTCAACTGAAATACATGCGAGTTTATTTCTGCAAAGGCCACTTTTGCTAGTAACCTCGCATGCTAAAAGATTTGAATATGATATTTTCGAAGATATCAGAATTCTAATACAAAGCTACTGCTACTCAAATTAGTTCATTTGTAATAATTTATCATATGTTCAACTAAAAAGAGGCTTATTTCACAGGTATCGATCATTTTCTATGCATCTTGCAGCTTCTATAAACTGTACTTTCGTTTCCATCGACATTCTTCCCGAACCCTAGCATGCCTCTATAAGCCTACCAACCCTGAGTCTGTTGAGATCATCTTTGATAGAGCTTGTCCTCCAGAAAATTTATCTCACTTTAAATCATCTATATTTGGAGAAACAGTATTATTGAGGTTTTGAAGTCCCTGGTGGGATCACTGTCATTCCTCTCCAATAGCTTTTATTTGGGAGAGAACAAAAACTCTTTTTTTACTTCACTGTAGGAAATTTTACTGTGCATATCAAAGAAAGCATGAAGGAGTTAAAAGACCGGTTGAAATTTGGCTTAAATCTTAGTCCAAACAAGGGACCTATCTTTTGTCCACCCTACTTATTAAGTTATTTATATCCAAGAATCATAATAAGGAATAATTACCAAAACTTTCCATTGAAGTTAGCATAATTATAGGTTGCACCCCTCTTATTTTTAAAATTACAAAAACCTCTCCTGTAAAATTTATATTGTATAACATTCATGCATAGAAATACTCCCTTGGAGTAAATTCTTTGTGGGGTGTGTGTGTGGTGTGGGGGGGGGGGGGGGGGGGGGGGTCTTTTTGTGCATGGATGTTATGAAATATAAACAAACACTGCTTTTTGGTATTGTTGATCATTCAAAAGTACTACTTAGCAACATTATATCTTCTCAGATTTTGAATTGTTTCTATTAAGTCACAAAAATTTAGTCATGAATTCCAGTATCTCTTGGCTTGAAATCATATAACAAAAGGTATTCAATATATAAAGTTCAACCCCATCATGCAATTGTCCCCATGGAGGTCATGCATTTTTGTAGGTTCAGATAGAAACTGCATTATCAGTTAGTTCAGCGAGATCTTCAAACAAGTTTACCTGAAGGATGGGGCTAGTTTTCCATGACACTCTAAATTTTAAATAATTGAAATTCTTTGATTGATTTGTGTGGGATTTGTTCAAAAGTGTTTTTTGAAGTAGAAGTCTAAGGAAGTAACTTCACATTTAATTTTTCTGTTCTGTATACTCTTCGATGTCATAGTACTCGAAGTTATTTTAAATTGTGGATGTTTTCTGGGAGATCTGGATGGATGTGCATAAGTAAATCTCTAGTGATTGCAGAAATTAAGGTTTTCATACAATCGGATCTTCAACAACTTATCAAAAAAGCTGTCTTTCTTTGTGGTCACATGATCTCCATTAATATTTTCTCAGCATGCCTTTTTTGAAATAAATGTAAGCATCATTTGGCCTACAATTTTTGTAATTTTATAACTAATTTTGCTCTTAATGTACTCAATATTTTCCAGTGAGGATGTGATATTTGATTAACATCTTACATTTTAGTAAGTAATCGTGCCTTCTTCCTTAACTGCAGAATTATTGCTAAAATGGATTAACTTTGCTTGCACAAAATAGGTCGGTTAAGCATTCCAGCTTTAAAGTTTGGTCTGAATTTTGAAAGTGGTGCATGGAAAGTCCCATTAGGATCTAATATGTACCATGAATCGAGTGATACCCATCTGTTTCAAGTTCACTATTTGCGGTCCACATGAGAAATGTATGTATGTATTTCTATGACTCGTGTCCTTTTCTCTCATCGCCCTTATTGCTCAACAACTTTTTCAAGTGAATAATTGCTTGAAGACATATTGTTAGCATGATTGGACTATGAATAATTGCTTGAATTATACATTTTAATTCACCTATTTTTCCGGAAAGATTTAAAATCTCACGTCTTCTACATCATTATCTATCAAAAATGCGATCTTTCTCACACCAACATTTTATTCTCTATGATGAAAATTGTGCTCATGTGCATTTCAGTTCTCCTCCACCTTCCCACTCACACTACTGCTCTTATCCTTCTTCAAAATTTTATGTTGAAACGAGTGACAGTGCATGGGGTCCTCTATGTCCGACGCCGCGCGCGCTGGCCGCCTGCCGCCACCGCCGGCGGGCAACCTGCCCGGACCTCCCGGGGGCACTTTTGTCTTTTTGCTAAAATTGGTGGTCCAGGTGACCGGAACGGAGCGACGCCAATCGCCAGCACAAATTCCGCCCCTGTGGAATTACGGACGTGACCCTCCAGAAAACTATAAAAAGGCCCTCAGGCCTTCATTTGAAGACAAACAACTCCAGAGGCAAGAAAAAGCTCTGAGGTTTTCCGGCGTGTTATTCTCCGCTCAGGGATTCGCTCCGCTCTTCTCCTTGCGATAAGGTTTCGTGGGACTTAGTCGTTTTCTCCAGGACGGAACGCTCTCATCAAGGTTTCGTGGACTTAAACATTTCCTCAAAGCCGGAACGCTCCTACCAAGGTTCCGTGGACTTAGTTTCTTTTCCAGCATCTTCTTACTTCACGCTTGTAGCGGAGTAGCGGTCTGTCGCCCTCCGAGATCAAGACCGACTCTTGTAACCTCCAAAGAACTTGTGGATTCTAGCTCGGCACAGATCCAGCCATGTGGTTTTTCACCCTTTCCGGGTTTTCCACGTCAAAAACGTATTTTGTCCATTTGCTGCTGGTTTACTTTAACTGATTGCGTGCCCGGTCCAATTCCGAGCTAAGGCGGTCCGATTCTCGGACCGTGGAAAAATCGGGTGACCCGCAAAAGTTTGGCGCCGTCTGTGGAAGGTGTTCCCAAAAGCTCTAATAAGTTTTAGAATCTCTCAACCAACAGCAATGGCGAAAGGAAGAGCACAAATTGCCCAGTGACACGACGCTGAGAGAGAAGCGCGCCAATCCATCCCCCGCCAACTTTCCCACAGGCAACACCTCGCTTCAGGAAGGGTCTACCGTCACCGCGTCCCCAGCACCGGGGGAAGAATTGTAGGTGCCTGTTGAGGGAGCACCGCGCTAGGGAGCTCACCCTACTAGGAAGCTGAGTGCTCATCGTGCTCCTTGTGCGGATATCGCTCCTGAAGGTCGAGCCCCGCAGGTCCCGAGCCAGATAATGACTGATAGCACAGTTCGCTCCAAGGATCCCATCGCAAACGAATCGTCGGTGCTGACAGCTCTACGCACCCCTCAATCGCTAACGAACTTCCCAGGCATTCGCTGTGAAACACTTTCATACAATGAAGAAGGCCACCGCTCTGACCGATAGAGGACTCACCCACGAGGAAGTAAGGTGTATGATCAAAAAGGAGTGTGGATGCGGGGGGCACCAAGACGCGAACGCGCGGCGCCCCATCCACCCTCATCTCCCCGCTAGCTCCATCGGTCCTGGCATATCCCGTTCGCCCGGGATCAAGTTCCTTAGCTTCGAGATATTTACTGGGAAAGGTGATCCTCTATAGCACATCACACTTTGTAAACGTCATGCGCATGTACAATGCCCCCCGACCCGCTCCTATGCTAAGCGTTCCCAACAACTATGAAAGGAGAGGCTCACACCTGGTTCGGCTCCCTAAGGGAAAGGGGAAATCAAGAACTTCGCCGAGTTAACCCAGCTTTTTACGGATCAGTTTCATCGCCAACCAGCGGATCGTCGGGACCCCTCACACCTCGCAGGAAGTTGGCAGGCCGAGGGAGAATCCGATCAAGGATTTCTTTCGTCGCTTACAGCAGAGGCCACGGCTGATTCCGGGGGTTAAGCCCCGAGCTCCTGCGCGGAACCTTCCTCGGAGGGCTTTCGACCAGGAAAATTCCACTCCATGTTGATGAGCGAAACACCGTCCTGCGATTTTGCCACCTCATCCACCGAGTCATGGATCAATCACAGCGGACGAACAATCAGAGCGCATCGGCTACAGTTCGAAGGAAGATTGAAAAAGAAGAGGGATCAGGAATCGCTGCCAAGTCCCATGGGTAGCCCTGCGAGCGCCATGGAAACTCCACGCCGAATCGGGGGCAACCGCCACAGTCAAGTTTTAGCTCCCCTCAACACTTCGCAGGCAGAAGTACTGCTCGTCATCTGCGATCATCCCTCCCTCCAGAGGCCAAGGGCTCTTGATCCCTACTTTGGAGATCAATCCAAATACTGTGAACTTCCACCAAGGACGCGGGCATAGCACGGAGAGTTGCACGCGACTGAAGACAGAAATTGAACGGTTTATTTGCCTGGGACTCCCTGAGAAATTTCTACAATTCAAGAGCCCCGAATCAACCAATCTAGAGTAAGCCTGCATGGGAGAAATCCCCCAGGACGACCGCCCAATGGAGAACTTATTCTCAGTTTGTAAGATGTCGAAGGCATCTGACGCATGTGCTTGATACCTCATTTTTTCAGCATCAATGAAATAAGAATCGAGTTTCTCATCGTGTTCCAAATAACAGAGTGTTCGGACATCCCTAAGTGGGGACTCCGGCCTCTCCCAAACAGAGTGTTCGGACCTCCCAAGTGGGGATTTTGGCCTCTCCCAAACAAGAGTGTTCGGACATCCCATAAGTGGGGATTCCGGCCTCTCCCAAACAGATGTGTTCGGACATCCCTAAGTGGGGATTCCGGCCTCTCCAAAACAGAGTATTTGGACATCCCTAAGTAGGGATTTCGGCCTCTCCCAAACAGAGTGTTCGGACGTCCCTAAGTGGGGATTCCGGCCTCTCCCAAACAGAGTGTTCGGATATCCCAAAATAGGGATTCCGGCCTCTCCCAAACAGAGAGTTCAAACATCCCTAAGTGGGGATTCCGGTCTCTCTCAGACAGAGTGTTTGAATTCTCCTCATGGGACCTAGACCGTGAAGGCCTAAGCCAGAACTCAGACCGGCATCATGTACCATTTTTCCATTTTAATGAGCCGCGTAAATGAACCCGTCAGCGCTTGTATCCTCTTTTCAGCAGTAAAAGCTTCTGTTTTTCCTTCCACCGCAAATGGGTCATCACAAGACGAGATTGGCGAAAGCCTTACTGCACTCAGGGAGATTGGTGAAAGCCTTTCGCCACCTTCATTTAAACGGACTCAGATCCTCCTAAAGCGCAATCGAACAAAGGTTCTTCGCCGCCTTCATTCAAACGGACCCCGGTCCTCGTAAAGCGCGAACGAACAAAGGTTCTTAGCCACCTTCACTTAATGAACTCAGGTCTCCTAAAGCGCGATCGAACAAATGTTCTTCGCCGCCTTCATTCAAACGGACCTTGGTCCTCCTAAAGCGCGAACGAACAAAGGTTCTTCGCCACCTTCATTTAAACGGACTCAGGTCCAAGGTTCTTCGCTACCATCATTCAAACGGACCAAGGTCTTCCTAAAGCGCAATCGAACAAATGTTCTTCGCAACCGCCATTCAAACGGACCCAGGTCCTCCTAAAGCGCGATCGAACAAAGGTTCTTCGCCGCCTTCATTCAAATGGACCCCGGTCCTCCTGAAGTGCAAACGAGTAAACAATGGCCCCTCGCCACTAACTCCTAAGCAGGCTCCGGTCCTCCAAAAATACAAACGAACAAAGGTTCTTCGCCATCTCTACCTGGACTCTGGTCCTCCCAAAGCGCAAACGGCCGAATATCTGCCGCTAGCGTTTTGCTCAAAATACCAACACTCAAACTAAGCACTACTATGCCAAAGGTGTACGCGCGCATCTAAGCACAACCGGAGCACAAAAGATCCTAAGAAGAGGATCTCCGTTTAAACAAAAAAGGGCACAATGGATCATCCTTCATCATCGACGTCAACATTGTCATCCGAGGCATCCTCCACGCCCAGGCGACCACGCTCCGATAACTTCCGAGCAGCTCGAAACCTCTTGCCCAAGCCCAAGTGGTACGCAACATCGCGCTCAAGCAAACCAACCTCAACCGCCATCATCCCGAAGCGGACCTCCTCCGCGAGAAGAGATTGCTCCGTCTCTATAGTCGTGAGACCCGTTGTACTCAGCCACCGCGGGCGCTCGCAGGACCTCGACGTCCTTCAAACTCCGCGGTCAGTCGAGCCTTCTCTTCCTTCAGCTGCTCCACCTGCATCCGGGCGAACCCTGGTTCCCCTAGAGCACAAACAATCAAAGGTTCCTCACCGCTACCGCACGGATGAACTTTGGTCCTCCCGGGCAAAAACGAGCAAAGTGTATTCGCCAAACCGCGGGCACTCTCAAAGCGCACACGGACCAAGGTCCCGCCGCCCCTCGAAACAAATAGACCTCTGAGTCTATATGTGCTACCAAGGCAAGGGGGGCAAGCGTCCTCCCCATCATGATTAAGCAACAAGCTCCCGCCACCAACATTCGGCGACAATCGCCAGCGATAGTGCACGACGAACAAGGGGCATAAAAGCACCGGATACTTCCAGGCCTCCGCAACGCATGTCACGACAATACCAGGGAACGGTTCCGCAACTGCCAAGATCCCCCGCCTAACGTTGACGGCGGGATCTTCACCATGCAAGGCTAACGCGCCGCGAGCGCTCCGTGCTCGCGTGGTTCTTGCGCGCCGCGCTCAGGCGCACTTGTATGCGCGCTCTCTTCCCTCGTGCGTGCAACATGCAGGCGCGCGCGCGCGCCCTTTCCTGCGCGTGCATGCTCCGCGCGCGCCGGGCGCCACCCCGCAGCCGCCGGCGGGCAACATGCCCGGACCGCGCCGGGGGCACTTTTGTCTTTTTGCTAAAATTGGTGGTCCAGGTGACCGGAACGGAGCGACGCCAACCGCCAGAACAAATTCTGCCCCTGCGCAATTACGGACGTGACCCTCCAGAAAATTATAAAAAGGCCCCAGGCCTTCATTTGAAGACAAGCAACTCCAGAGGCCAAGAAAGAGCTATGAGGTTTTCCGGCGAGTTATTCTCCGCTCAGGGATTCACTCCGTTCTTCTCCTTGCGCTAAGGTTTCGTGGACTTAGCCGTTTTCTCCAGGCCGGAATGCTCTCATCAAGGTTCCGTGGACTTTGCCATTTCCGCAGAGCTGGAACGCTCCTACCAAGGTTCCGTGGACTTAGTTTCTTTTTCAGCATCTTCTTACTTCATGCTTGTAATGGAGTAGCGGCATGTCGCCCTCCGAGATCAAGACCGCCTCTTGTAACCTCCAAAGAACTAGTGGATTCTGGCTCGACACAGATCCAGCCATGTGGTTTTTCACCCTTTCCGGGTTTTCCACGTCAAAAACGTATTTTGTCATTTACTGTTGATTACTTTAACTGATGCGCGCCCGGTCCAATTCCGAGCTAAGGCGGTCCGATTTCCGGACCGGGGAAAAATTGGGTGGCCCGCAACATGTTGATATATATATTATTTATATATACATTTCTAATTTTAAGATCTAGTTTTTAAACGCATTATTATTTGTTAGTAAACTATAGTCATATTATGAATAAATAAAATTTAATAATATATTTAATCAGTGAGCTAGCACGAAGGAGAAATTCTAAAATTTTATAAGCAATGTAGTTGGGAAACTAGCATGCAAAGAAAAGTAGCTAAATTTTCCCTTTAAAATTATGTCAAATACCATTATTAGGTTGGAAACCATTCCCTCCTGAAATAATTCATAAGAAGACATAAAGAGATTCATAGAAGAGGGTTGGAGGAGCATAATCGCATAGGGGATTGGATTTTTTTTCTTACAGTCTGTC